>JASDQU010012889.1:49924-75946 GCA_032191745.1 Picea mariana | reverse complement strand
ATCTGATATATGTAATGTGTGTGAACAATGGATAATTAATTCTGATGTGTTCTTCATGAGTTGTGATATTCTAGCTTGTGCTTAAGTATTTTAATGATGTCTCTTGGCACCACCTCTTCTTTGAATCATTAGCTCTTTAATCTACCTAATTCCTTGGTTTTCCATAAGAATATCATCTCATTCAATATCTTTAATTTTCTTATATTTCTGAAAAACAAAAAGTACAATAAAAGACCGATTAATAGTTATATGAAAGTAAATATAGAAGAAATAACAATTTGGTATTTTTTTGGGACTAGCATATACATATTATATAAAAACATCTTTAGCAATAATACTTTATAAATTGTTCTTTTTTGTTATTGTAAGTCTCACATGTCTCATTGACCATCGCTCCAAAAATGATTGTTGTAGTTTAAATATAACCTAATTCTTGGATTCTTTGGATTAATTTTTGTATTGTAAATGAAGAGAACTTCTATATGTTCTTTCCATTGCATCCCTCATAGTTTTATAAAGGTTCTCCCCTTGTCATTAACTTCTGACACAACTCTAGATGAACTGAGGACCAATTCATCATCATTTTCATCCTTTATAACTTTTTTCTTCTTAGTAGGGCCTTCCATCCCTCCTTGTCGGTCTTTACACAACACTAAACATACACGATCGAATGTTCGAAACCTATTAACTATTATTGTTAGTAAAAAGTCAAAGAAAAATTTCATGTTGATCACCTTTTGATCCACCTAATTCCCCTATCCGCAACATTTTCATAAATATTTTACACTATTTCCCACTCATATTGCGACAATGTATTCAAGTTTTTTAAATTTTTTGCTCTGCATGACACATGTTAACCAATATATATCATTTAAACCTACAAAGAATTCAATTGTTTCRGTGTTATATCAAAACTATAAATAACTTGTCATGTTATTTTCTCAATATGTGCTTCCCTTGGGCCCAACACTATAATCTTTTTTCCTTGATCTTCTATCAATAAAATAAYTGCATAAAGACATATACAAATTGTGAAATTTCTTTTACAAACTAAGTAAAGAATTACAACCTAMAATTTATTTTGAGTTAATTAACATACATTATAGAATAAAAYGCATCGGTGCACACTATAGTGATATGTGCACCAATGTGTAAATAATACATRATGTGCATCATGAAGCCCAAAMATATTTTAGGGTTAAATGGTGTGCTTTACATTTAAAATGCACTACTTTGTATTCATTGTACAATGCACACCTTGAAACCCAAACTATTTTTTTTTAATTTATGGGAATAGGATTTAAAATCTAATGCAATGAGGGGCCCAAATATATTAAAATATTCTTTGAATCAAAATAATTGTCGACACCAACAAACACCCAAAGCCCGAAAAAACAAATATCACTGTGAAACAATAAATAAGTTAAACCCATGTTGCTAGGGTTTGCAACAACATAAAACGAAATTGAAGCAACAACAAAGCTAGAGTTTGTTGAGGAAAAGTTATGGAATACCTTACTCAATCATTTTCAGATATTTCCTGGCTAGGACAAGATATTTAGGAATGTCACCCGAAGTTTATAGTCTCAAAACTTTCACTCATTCCACAAGTATTAATTACAAAGGATCAACGCTGATTTTATGATTTATATATGTTGCAATATAAAAAATAAAATCTAAACAAAGTTACATGAATGTATATAGATTTTACAATAAAGTAAACATGGAGTCAAAAGAGAAAGGAAGAACCAAGTCATGAAAACACATGTATGAGACATAACAATAATATGTTTTTATTTCATTATGAGATACAAAACTATATTTCTCTTTTACAAACACCTGCAAGGGTATGGACCAAAGTCAAATTTAGAATTCTCTGATGGGAACCATACAAAAAGACCCTAACAGTGAAATAAAACTGAAACTAATAATCTGGACCAACTTGCCACAAAATGCTGCCACTCGACTCTGCAAGATATTCTTTATCAACCATGAAAATTAATTCATAAACCAACAAGAATACACAGAATATCAAAGATAATTCAAACACCTTTAAAACAAGCTGCTAAATTGTATGATTAAGTTTTGAATCCTGCTGCCTTCAATAAGACCCTGATGTCAACAAGAGGATTAGGCTTTCAAGTAAACTCGTAAATGAATGAAAACTGAAGCTATCTCACTAACTAGAAAGAAAACCTTAGAGTTATGGTTCTCCTTCTATTCTCCCCTTGTATCTTCCTCTCATTGAACCTTTATTCTTTCTCAATAAGTTGAGGTTGTTCAACTACTTTCTTTAGTTAAGTCAAATTAACTTAACTAATTAGTTTAGGGAGAATTAATTAATAATAATATATAAATAAAAGTCTAATTAATAATAACTAAATAGGTGGGACCTTTTGTGACTCCCATCATTATCTTTTCCAATCATCAAATATTAAATACAAAATTTATCATTTGGATCATATAACATCCTTGTAGCTCCCATGGATATCATTTAAGTCGAATATTTAAATATCAACAAAATTTAAGGCCATATCCCAAGAAAAGAATATATCCATCTTATCCACAAAAAATATCCAAAACAAAGCTTGCTGTCCAAAATATGCTGAAAATCGTTAAATATTGTCTTCATCACTGAGCATCACAAAAAAAACATTTAAAATCCACATTTGCTACTGTGTGAGGCATATTTCCTCTTATCACTGTTGTCTCCTCTTGACTTTTCTGGGGTAGCCCTTGGTTGGTTAGACCCTTGGGGCTGTATTTCGCTGATCACATGGGAGTAGTCATCTTTTAGGTGGAGACATGAAGACACAGATTTAGAAGACTCTGTGGATGGACTGGAGGGGGAGGCCACTGCTTTTCCTTTGTCTTGCACAGGTTGTGGGATATCAATTTTTAATCTTTTGCTAGTGTGCGAGGACTGTACTAGCAAAACAACATGAGCAAGTTGAGCATTGGGATTAACTGGTGGTGGTAAAGGCAATGACACAGTGGGCCAACCATGGTGCTGAGAGACAGGATAGTGGACAATTTCTTGCCAACCGTCATTAGCGGGGACTTTGGGCTGCATTGACACATGTGGAGGAATAAGAATACCGAGAAAATTCCGAGGAGGTTGAAATGGGGGTCTTTCAGGTCGGGGATGGAATATACCATGGCCAACCAAGTTGAAAAACCCAGCTTGAAACAACTGGTTCAACTCTTGTGGATCAACATCAAAGTGAACAGAAAATCGAGGCCTTATATGGCCTCACTGCCAGTTACCTCTGCCTCTATTATTCTGTCTATTATTGCCCCTGCTAAAAAAACCTCATCCTGTAGCGATATTTAATCAGTCATGAAAAGTTCTTAATAACCCATACATGAAACTCCACTTAAATAAATCAATTGTTGGCTCTATAATTTACTACATGACGCATGCAATCCATTCATAAAAATGCCATTTATTAATTTCCATACGAACAGAGAATTGAGAGGGTCATTGGGAGTATGGAGGGATTGTATTTAGCGTAAAGTGGTATCATGGAGGGGGAAATATTTATGAGTACTGTTCAATAAATAAAAAAAAACAATCAACTATGTATCTAAACATATCTCAGAATACCAATCATCAATTACTGCCACTTCAATTTTTCTTCATTTCCACACATAATTTTCCTTAAAAATGAGTAACAATAGAACGGGGAGTGAAAAAATGTAATTGGGATAACGAGGGGAGTGTATTTTGCGTAAAATGGTATAATGGAAAGGACTCCCATGCATACTATTCTAATATATCAAACAATGCCATCTTCAATGTCAATTAATATTCAAAACCCTTATTGTTTCAAAATTGAAATTCAACACTCTGTTTCCAAAAATCCAGAACTGGGGTTTCACTTCAAGGCTGCTCATTTTCATTTAGAAATTGCATTGCACAGTGCTCATTTCATAATTTATTGCCCATTAAACATTCGACAGTAATAACATATCTTGTGCACAATAGAGTCGAGGAGACACAACATCAAAATAATCACAATAATCACAACCAACAGTCGAGGAAAGGATAGACTGTGGTCCACGATATCAACACCAATACATTTCAAATAACCGCAGGGTTCCACGAAGTGACCACAAAAGGGATCCCTGTCTATAACACAATTCAAAATTGAAACTTCAAATAACAATGCTTCCAAAATTCCCTTTCATTCCAGTTTGCAAAACTCATTCAACACATATATAATTCATCCATAGAGGTATTCCTTTCATATAAAATCGAACACACAGTAGGTCATATCCCTTAAAAAATGGTTTAGCAATGCTGCCATCACCCCATTTATCTCCACATGACAGACTGTATTAAAAAAATAAGTGGGATTAACATTTTTTCTAACTTCGCACAATGAATAATCAACAAGACCCATGACTAAAAATGAGCATGAACATTGCCTTTATCAAATTCTGGGTTGGCCACCTCCACACTATTTTCCAAATATAGGTTTTGATATACAATTATCAGTGGTGATGCGATACATGGAGACAAGCTGACCAAGATTGAGGGTTTATCAAAAAGGAGCACAAAAAGATTAACACCACCACAAGATTCCACATTTATATTTACAGAGCTGATACAAGGGTGTGGGCATGATAGTCACGAGAGGCACACAATTAAATGACAAGAAAAGTTTCCAAATAACCCACAGGCCGCGAGCAGTGATAACGTTTCTATTGGATAGAGAGGAATCACCAAAAGAAAACCAAAGGCAAGGCAGGCCCGAGAACTTCCCAAACAATATCCTTTTCCACAAGTAAAACACAGACAATTTCATACAGTAATAAACACCCACATTTTCGATGTGAATAGTTCAAATACAAATTCCACAAAGACCAAACTTCACTAATAATCCATACACAATAAAAAATTCCACATATCATAACTTTGGAAATGCAAAGACAACGAGCAAAATCAAGAGCCAATTGTTGACTTAATCAAAGAGCAGAGCGAAATATTCATGGATGGAGTAGCAAGAAACCCCATACCTGTGTAAAAGTTGACAAGGAGAGTGGACCAAGCCTGTATACCTCTTCCATGACCAGAAAAAGCAGAGTAATAACAACCAACAAGAGCAAATGTGAAATGGTTAGGGTGGTAGGCTCAAGGTAGGTTAGAGCAACGCGCATTTACTGCACATCGTATCTACACTTACACATTTATCCATAGCAAGTACGAGCAAGCTAACCATACATTGCACAACCCACTAATAATTAATTACAATTTTGATGCACCACCATTTTCCTAAGTTTGAAACTTAACAAATTTTCCAACCTTTGTCATGAACTCCAATGTGACATATATCCAAAACTTGTGAGGGATACCATGTTTCAACCTTTAAACTTCCAATTCTTAACAAATGTGCGCAATCCTTGTAGCATGGAATCAAGGTAATCACCACACCATAAATCGCATGCAACTTGAAGCATGGAGTTTATATCTTTTATAAAACTAGATGCAACATAATAACACTTGTGAGGGTTATATAAAGACAACCTCATTTCTCTTTTGATCACATCACCCATAAGATCATTTGATCAATTATTTCGACAGTGACGTAAAAGAAAATAAATTGTAGAACTCATCTCGCAAGCAAGTCATAAGCACATAAAAAATAAGTGTCGTCTCTTCGTCATAGTCACAAAATTCACACAAGGGGTCCCACCTATTAGTATATTATTAAATAATAAGGCGTTGCAACCATTTGCAAACAGGTACCTTGTGTTGCTCTTTTGGGCGTCAAAAAACGGGCGAATCCACAGGAAAATCTATTTCCAACAGATTAAGAACTCATAATGTTCGGTTTTGTAGACCAGAATTTTTTTTACTAAAGAGAATAGTTACGCAACATGGGAAAAATGATGGTTTAAGGGAAATAATGAGGCGGGATTTTGGGAATAACTCCTGGAAAGTGTTACGTATGAGGGGGTTTGGTCCTATATGCATAACATCTGATCAATATGTGACATATAATGCTTCTTAAAGCTTCAAGGATATGTATATATATTTTTTTCTGATATGCTCTTTTGAATCTCAGGATGGAGGGAAGAAAGGGATAACAAAAATAGGGAAGAAGACAAAATCAACTATCCTACAACAGTGTTGAAAGCAAAAATCAATTTCAGTGATGTCGAAAAGGAGGACATCGTGACAATTATGTATATCTTTTTTGTTTATTGATCAACAATACTTATAGAAGGACATTGTCATGGAATTGATCCATACTTTATCTCAACAAAAAATCATGTAATCTAAATAGAACAGAAAAAGCGAAAGACAAAACTAAATAAACTAAAAACCCAATTTATTACTTATGTACAAAAGAACGGAAAAACATTCTTGGAGTCATGTAGGATGGCATTTTGCATAGAGAAATGCATCATCTATTTTGGATGGATGATTAATGAATTGAAAGATGATGCATAAAGCGTGTCTATCACCCTGCCAACCAAAAATGCATGTAGCAAGTGTAATGGGCCTATCAAGATCCAAAAAAAGTGATTACGATCTTGCAGGACCTGCCAACCAACAAGACGAGATTTCGACTTGATATTGGAAACATGCAAATGATCAATAACATTAGAACGATGGTTATAAGTTTTGATGAAGGGAATGTAGTTAATGGGCTCTTTGAACATTATAAGGTCATCATTTACGATATCCTGATCAGGAAAAGAACTACCATGCACCAAGGGAGAAAATAAAGGATTCAAATACATAGGAATCCCTTTAAATTTATCATCATAAAAAGAAATCATGCATGCAAGGGAGATATGTATATCGTCATTGAATTCCTCAACCTCTTTGAACTGAAACAATGGGTTTGTGAAGGAATTTTGCAATGTAAAATATTGATTATCCTTATGGAAATTTTCAGAAGGAAAGTCAACATATGAATCTATATGGCCCCTTGAATCCCCTCTTTCATCATATTCATAATGGTCATGAGAAATATGAGGGATAGTGCTATTCAAATCAAGAGAATATTCCTTGCCGGATTCATCCCTGAAGATTACTTCATTAGACACAAGTTGATCTTGAGTAGGATATATTTGAAAAAAGTCATCATTAAAGGAGAATGCATCAAATAAAGCATTGTCATAAGTTGGATTAGTATGCATATTAGGACAATAATCCGTACAATCTTCTATGAATATAGCACTATTAGATGCATGATCGTCCTCTTGCAGACTCGTCATGAAGAGAGAGGGATTTGTGTGATATTCATTTTTAGCCTTTAAGAACAATCCACAGGTTAATTGTTCATGAGGACCATAGAAAAAGTTACATCGAGGAGGATCAAGGATGCTTTCAGGTATAAATTCAAAGTGATGAAAGATAGGTGGAGGAGGGAAGTCGATAAGAAACTTTACAAAAATTGATTCCCTTGTGAAAATTTGACTAGATATTATACGTCTAGACCAGTCTCCTGCTTTACCATGGAGGGAAAGTGGAAACATATATGCAGAAGTATGTATATCATAAACCCCAATAGATTGACAGAAGCAAAGGAAATCATCAATATGGTTCTGAGAAAATTCCCATAAGTTATCCTCGAAAAGAGGACAACTAACCATTGACAATGAGCTCAAATTAGATTTATACATGACCATGCAAGATAGGATTCGATAGATTCATGGAAAAAGGAAAAAAGAAGGTTATAAATAGAAAATCATATAAACAGTAAATACAAAAATACAAAAATACAAAAATACAAAATATTAAAATATAAGAAACTAGGGAAACATGGATAATGTGTTTTTTTTTTTTTTTTTAAATTCCCCAGTATGGTCGCCAAATAAATGTTGAGGAAAAGGTATGGAATACCTTACTCAATCATTTTTAGATCTTGCTTGGCTAGGACAAGATAGTTTGGAATGTCACCTGGGGTTTATAGCCTCAAAACTTTCACTCAATCCACAAGTATTAATTACAAAGGATCAATGTTGATTTTATGATTTTTATATGTTGCAATATAAAAAATAAAATCTAAACAAAGTTACATGAATGTATACAGATTTTACAATAAATTAAACATGGAGTCAAAAGCGAAAGGAAGAGCTAAGTCATGAAAACACATGTATGAGACAGAACAATAATCTGATTTTATTTCATTATGAGATACAAAACTGTATTTCTCTTTTACAAACCCCTGCAAAGGTACAGACCAAAGTCAAATTTAGAAGTCTCCGATGAGAACCATACAAAAAGACCCTGACAATGAAATAAAACTTAAACTAATGATCTGGATCAGCTTGCCACAAAATGCTACCACCCAACTCTGCAAGATATTCTTTATCAGCCATGAAATTAATTCATAAACCAACAAGAATACATAAACTTTCAAAGATAAATCAAACACCTTTAAAACAAGTTGCTGAATTGTATGATTCAGTTTTAAATCCTGCTTCCTTCAATAAGACCCTACTGTCAATGAGAGGATTAGGCTTTCAATTAAACTCAGAAATGAATAAAAACTGAAGCTATCTCACTAACTAGAGAGAAAAACCTTAGAGTTGTTGTTCTTCTTCTATTCTCCCCTTGTCTCTTCCTCTCATTGAAACTTTATTCTTTCTCAATAAGTTGAGGTAGTTTAACTACTTTCTTTAGTTAAGTCAAATTAACTTAACTAATTAGTTTAGGGAGAAATAATTAATAATAATATATAAATAAGGGTCTAATTAATAATAACTAAATAGGTGGGACCCCTTGTGACTCCCATTATTCTCTTTGGCAATCATCAAATATAAAATACAAAATTTATCATTTGGATCATATAACACCCTTGTAGCTCCCATGGATATCATTTAAGTCGAATATTAAATATTAACATAAATTAAGGCCATATCCCAAGAAAACAATATATCCATCTTATCCACAAAAAATATCCAAAATAAAGGTTGATGTCCAAAATATGCTGAAAATCATTAAATAGTGTCTTCATCACTGAGCATCATAAAAAAATCATTTAAAATCCATATTTGTTGTTGTGTGAGGCATATTTCCTCTTATCACTGTGGTCTCCTCTTGAATTTTCTGTGGTATCCCTTGGTTGGTTAGACCCTTGGGGATGTATTTCCCTGATCACATGGGAGAAGTCATCTTTTAGGTGGAGACGTGAAGAGACAAATTTATAAGAATTTATCGATGGACTAGAGGGGGAGGCTGCTGCTTTTACTTTGTCTTGCACAGGTTGTGGGATATCGGTTTTTAATCTTTTGCTGGCGTGCAAGCATTGTATTGGCGAAACAACATGAGCAAATTGAGCATTGGGATTAACTGGTGGTGGTAAAGGCAATGACACTGTGGGCCAACCACAGTGGTGAGAGACAGGCTGGTGGACAATTTCTTTCCAATCTTCATTAGCAGGGACTTCAGGCTGCATTGACACATGTGGAGGAATAAGAATGCTGAGAAAATTCTGAGGAGGTTGAAATGGGGGTCTGTCAGGTTGGGGATGCAATATACCATGGCCAACCAAGTTTAAAAACCTAGCTTGAAACAACTGGTTCAACTCTTGCGGATCAACATCAAAGTGAATAGAAAATCGAGGCCTCCTATAGCCTCACTTCCAGTTACATGTTAGGGACCTAGCCCCTCACGTAGGTAGAATAATAATTTTCCATGTGATAAAGGTCAATATAATAAGGCCTACCAATAAGGAGGAATAAGTTAAATGTAAGAAGACCTAATAGAAGCTTCCGCTTCTAGAAGGATATTCCTCTAGATTGTTCTTTTGGATAGAAATATTTAGTATAAATAGGAGTAGAGGGTATGAGAAGTTTTGTCTTGGATATTATTGTAATAGAGCTCTGCTTTGCTGAAGGTTTCCCCCTTGAAGATTCAAGTGAACATTTCTCTTAGTAATCAAAGTGCTCTCTCTGATGTTATTCTGGTATTATTGTGGTGTTGTTCTGGTTATATCATTGTTTATCTGCCATTTCTAGATAATTATTTATGTTCTGCATACTATTTAATATCTGGAATATTACAAGTGGTATCAGAGCACCTTCCTCGGCTGAAAATTGTGGGTTAAATTTTTTTTCAGGGTAGAGATGTATTCTGATGTCTTAAAGATATAAAGATCTGTTGTTACACGAATAAACCTGTGGTCGGGGATTCATACACGCAGGAAATACAAGTGGTACTTAATCGCACATCTGTTGGCCACCCTTGTAACCCCGCTTGGTACCTGTTCCAGTGGTAGCGCATCAGAAAAGACATGTATACAGATCGACCTAGATCTCCTAAAGCCCTCCATATATAAATTGATCGATAGCCTGAATGCTATAGTGCCATCAAGAACACCACTTGGAAAGATACTCTCTAGTACCTGGGTAGTAGGACTAAGGGCATGGTCTAGCCTCCTTAGTTGGTGCCCTGAGATATTGGGTCGAGTACTACTGTTCAACCCCACACATATATCAAAGAGCTATAACACAGGGAAAACCCTTGTCTGTAGAACCCTTGAATACCCTAACCCTTGGGATGCGAAAAAAAAAAAAACAGAACATACAAGATCTATTGTCGCGCAACTATGTCTCCTACATTCGAGTTGCGAAATTACTACACATTTCTCCCTATTAAGCATTTGGGCATTTCGTCACTATAGTATTCTTCATATCAAAGTATAAATCCGCAGGAGTAAAAAAAAGAAGTTTGGATCCTGTTGGCACCATTATTTGAGACCTCTCCCGTTGGATTCCTCTCTTCACCCTTATCTCAGTCATACCTATCATTTTTCAAAAAAATTGTTTTCTCGTGGACCCGAACCCCTTCCAACACCTTTATTTGGGATTTACCCCATTGGATTCCACTCGTCACCCTAATCGGTGTGATACACTTCACCAACAACCCATTTTTGTGTGGTCCCACCCGCCCCTTTTCGTGTTCCCTCTTCATCATGGCCCACACCCATAGCCAAGACTTGGAATCTCGCTTCAATTCCTTGCACGCTAATTTCACAGAAACCCAACAAGATGTGAGACAACTCAGTGCCAATATTAACACCATAAATAAAAGCATGCATTCCTCCATCAACGCCAAAATAAAGGACCTCAAACAAGACCTCACTACCCAACTTGAATCCTTCACTACGCTGATCTACGCCAAGCTGCATATCCCTGCAGATCTTCCCTCATCTGACCCACCTTTGCAAACCAAAGGTGAAACTTCCTCTCATTCCCAGAATTTTCATCCCCATCCCTTTCAACATGAACTACCCATTCCATGTGTTGATGTGACCAAATTTGATGGCTCGGATCCCACTGGCTGGGTAACTCAAATGAAACATTATTTCTCTTCTCTTTGTATGGCATTACAGATCCAAACTCTGGTATGGTGTTCTCCATCTAGATTAAGAACGATGGAAATGGTGGCAATGGTGAAAAAATTCCTGCCAAGGGTATGTGGCTTGGACACACTTTGTGGCAGAGCTTTATGAACGCTTTGACACTAACACCAACCATTTAGGCCATTTGACAAAGTTGAAACAATCTGGCATAGTGGAAGACTTTATAGCCACTTTTGAGCGATTGGATTTCGGTACAGAGGGCATGTCTGATGATTTTTTCCAAGAATGTTTTAAAAATGGCCTCAAGGGTGAGATTCGTGCCCATGTCCTTATGGTTTGGCCTCAGAGTTGGGTGGACGCTACTAAAAGGGCTAAGGAAACACAAAAAATTGTCTCTTCTCAAAACCGAAAACCCCCCTTTATTCCTCACACTATACCAATCACTCCCACTCCTCCTTCTACTCCACTAAAGATCCAGAAATTGATGAAGGAAAAAATTGTTGAACGCCAACTCAAAGGCCTTTTCTATAATTGCGATGACAAATATTTTCCTGGGCACAAGTGTAAGGAACAACATATTTTTATGGCCATCTTGGAGGATGTTTCAGAAGGCGATGTTGAGGCTCCCCTTGTGGCCATGTCACCTGAACCCACTGACATGACTCGTCCCTCAGACTCTCCTGAAGTAGAACTAGTCATTTCCCTAAATGCTCTCACTGGCTTCTCTACTGCCCAATCCCTCAAGCTAATTGGTTACATTAAGCATAAGAAGTTCATCATTCTTGTTGATAGTGAAAGCACCCATAATTTTATTCATCGCCACATTTCCCAAGAAACTAATTGCTATATCTGTGCCATCAATAATTTTCAAATCATGATTGCCAATGATGGGAAATGTGGAGGGTGTTGTGAAAATGCGTGTCTCCAAATTGTTCAGTACCACATGAAATCTCATATGTTTGCTATTGACATGGGTGGTTGTGACATTGTGTTGGGTGCAAAATGACTAAGGACTTTGGGTCCCATTCTCATGGATTTTAAGGAATTAACCATGTAATTCGATCAGGAGGGACAAAAATATAAGTTCCAAGGCATCACCGTCAGTTCCCCGGAGATCATTAGTTCCCATCGGATGGAAAAGCAACTAAAAAAAGGTTATTCTAGCATTATTGCACAACTCCATGCCATTCAATCCACTTAGACACCCTCTGTGCCGCCGGACCTCCAATCCATCCTCTCTAAACATAAAGTGGTTTTTTCCACTCCTTAGGGACTCTCTCCTTCCCGTGGTTTTCATGATCATTCCATTCCCCTTGTCCCCAGAAGCCTTCCTCCCAATATTCGTCCCTATCATCATCCCTTTTCCCAAAAAAATGAAATTGAGAAAATTGTTCAAGAATTGCTTCATGCAGGTGTTATCCGCCATAGTACGAGCCCCTACTCTTCTCCTATGGTCATGGTCCTTAAGAAATAAGGTTCTTGGTGCATGTGTCATAACTTCCGCGTCCTCAACAAACTCACCATTAAAGACAAATTTCCGATTCTTGTCATTGGTGACCTCTTGGATGAATTGAGTGGCACCTAGTTCTTTACTAAACTTGATCTTCATTCTGGCTACCACCAGATACGCATGAATGAGGCCGACATTCCTAAGGTTGCATTTAGAACTCATGAGGGCCACTATGATTATTTGGTCATGCCCTTTGGCTTGCGTAATTCTCCCTCCACTTTCCAAAGCCTCATGAATCATGTCTTCCATCCTTTTCTACATGATTTTGTCTTAGTTTTCTTTGATGATATACTCATCTATAGTAAAACCTAGAAAACCCATCTTGTTGATGTGTATCGAGTTCTCCATATACTCTCTCAACACCAATTCTTCCTTAGACAATATAAATGTGCTTTTGGTGCCTCAGAAGTCGAGTACTTGGGTCAACTTGTTGGCAAGGCCAGTGTCAGGGTGGATCCTAAAAAGATTGAAGCTATGAAAGATTAGCCTCACCCAAATACGCTGAAAATCTTGCGTGGATTTATGGGTTTAACAGGTTATTATCGTAAGTTTGTTAATAATTATGGCAAGATTGCGACACCTCTCACTGCTCTCCTTAAAAATAATTCTTTCACTTGGACTCCCGCAGCTGCTCAGGCTTTTAAAACCTTGAAGATGGCCATGTGCACCACTCCAGTCCTAGCCCTTCCTTATTTCACAAAGACCTTTGTCCTGGAATGTGATGCTTAAGGGAAAGGAATTGGAGCAGTCCTTATGCAAGAGGGTTAATCTTTGGCCTTTACCAACAAACAACTGTCAGAGCGAAATTTGGGCAAATCAATCTATGAAAAGGAAATGTTGGCTATTCTGCATGTCGTAGATATTTGGCACCCTTATCTATTGGGGAAATGCTTCCAAATTAAGACAGATCATCAAAGCCTCAAGTATTTTCTGGAACAACACCTTTCCTCCCTAGATCAACAAAAATGGGTGACTAAGCTCTTTGGATATGATTATGAGATCATTTACAAGAAAGGAAAAGACAATGTGGTTGCTGATGCACTTTCCAGAAAATATGAAAATGAAGGGTCCCTTTTTTCTCTATCTTTCATTGTACCCGATTGGCTCCGAGCTGTTCCCCAGGAATGGCTACACGATCCCAAAATTTTGCATCTGATACAACAATTGTAGGCCAATTATCCATTTTCCCCAGGGTACTCTTGGCACAATGATGAGCTGCGATACAAAGGCCGTTTGTATGTAAGTAAACTGTCAAAAATTAAATCCACAGTACTTTTTGAGATTCATGCTACACCCATCGCTAGGAAATCAAGGTTTAAAAAAACCTATGACTGGGTCAAACGTTCTTTTTTTTCTAGGATGGTATGAAACAAGACGTTTGCAATTTTGTGGCAGAATGTGATGTTTGTCAACACAACAAGGGAGACATAGTCAAAGCTCCCGAAACACTACAACCACTTCCAATTCCACCTGTTATTTGGAGGGATATCTCTATGGATTTTATTGTAGGCTTACCTAAATCGGGCAATAAATTAGTCATCATGGTGGTAGTTGATCACCTTTCCAAGTATGCTCATTTATGTGCTCTTCAATGCCCATTTACAACCTCTAATGTGGCTCAAATTTTCATGGATCAGGTCTTCAAGCTTCATGGCATGCCTCATTCTATTGTTTCTAATCGCGACCCAAATTTCACCAACAATTTTTGGCAATAACTATTCAAGATACAAGGCACCCAATTGCATCTCAACACAACTTATCATCCCCAGACTGATGGTCAAACTGAAGTTGTCAACAAGTGTTTGGAAACATATTTGAGGTGTTTTGCATCAAAAAGGAAAAGTCAATGGGCTCAATGGTTACCACTAGCTGAATGGTGGTACAACACTTCTTACCATACAACTACCCACATGAATCCTTTTGAAGCGGTATATGGACAAAATCCACGTTCAGTTCTGTCATACTTGCTAGGTGTATCGAAGGTCCAGGCGATTGACCAAATGCTTACAGTTTGAGAGGTTATTCTCCGTACCCTCAAAGAGAATTTGGTCATGGCCCATAATCGTATGAAGCAACAAGCATATCAAGGTCGCTCTGAACGTCAATTTGTAGAAGGAGATCAAGTGTTTCTTTGACTGCAACCTTATAAGCAAAATTCCCTCAAGGCTGACCATTGTCAGAAACTGGCGCCCAAAGTTTATGGTCCTTATACTGTTCACAAGCATGTGGGATAGGTGGCCTATAAGTTATCTTTTTCCAGTCATTCTAAGCTCCATCTTGTTTTTCATGTTTCCTGCTTAAAGAAGGTGATTGGAACTAAGTGCTAAACTCAAATCAACCTTCCCGAGTTGGACGAAGAAGGCTCCATTTGGATACAAACACAAGTAGTTTTGGACCAGCGTGAGCATCGTCTGCGTCAGCACACCATCAAGGAAGTGTTAGTCCACTGGAAAGATACAACTCTAGCAGATGCCACGTGGGAACCAACTACCATTCTGCAAAAATTCCCTCATGTCAAGCCTTGAGGACAAGGCCGTTTTTATGGGGGAGGACATGTTAGGGACCTAACCCCTCACGTAGGTATAATACTAATTTTCCATGTAATAAAGGTCAATATTAATAAGGCCTAGCAATAAGGAGGAATACGTCAAATGTAAGAAGACCTAATAGAAGCTTCCACTTCTAGAAGGATCTTCCTCTAGATTGTTCTTTTGGATAGACATATTTAGTATAAATAGGAGTAGAGGGTATGAGAAGTTTTGTCTTGGATGTTATTGTAATAGAGCTTTGCTTTGCTGGAGGTTGCTTGCTCGAAGAGGCAAGTGAACATTTCTCTTAGTAATCAAAGTGCTCTCCGGTGTTATTCTGGTATTATTGTGGTGTTGTTCTAGTTATATCATTCTTTATCTGCCATTTCTAGCTAATTATTTCTATTATGCATACTATTTTATACCTCTTCCATGACCGAACAAAGGGGAGTAACAACAACCAACAAGAGCAAATGCAAAATGGCTAGGGTGGCAGGCTCGAGGTAGGTTAGAGAGACGTGCATTTACCGCACGTCGTATCTACACTTACACATTTAACCATAGCTAGTACGAGCAAGCTAACCATACATCACACAACCCATTAATAATTAATTGCAAGTTTGATACACCACCATTTTCCTAAGTTTCAAACTTAACAAATGTGCCAACCTTTGTCAAGAACTCCAATGTGACATATATCCAAAACTTGCTAGGGATACCATTTTTCAACCTTTAAAATTCCAATTCTTAACAAATGCGCGCAATCCTTGTAGCATGGAATCAAGTTAATCGCCACACCATATATCGCATACAACTTGAAGCATGGAGTTTAGATCTTTTATCAAACTAGATACAACATAATAACACTCATGAGGGTTATATAAAGACAACATCATCTCTCTTTTGATCACATCGCCCATAACATCATTTGATGAATTATTTCAACAATGAATTAAAATAAAATAAACTGTAGAACTCATCTTGCAACCAAGTTATAAGCACATAAAACATAAGTGTCGTCTCTTCGTCATAGTCACAAAAGTCACACAAGGGGTCCCACCTATTAGTATATTACTAAATATAATTAAATAATAAGTCATTGCAACCATTTGCAAGTAGGTACCCTATGTTGCGCTTTTGGGCGTCAACAAAGTTCACAGTGTTGAAGGTGAGCTTGAAACCTTTCTATTTATTGAAATAAACAATAAATATGAACAGGGAAAAAAATTATGGGAATTTTTGAATCTATTAAGGGAAAATTCATTGAGATGAAGAGAATGAAGTCACATACATGAAATTTCTCCTCTGCAAATTGTATGTGACCCATGGTGACCCCTTAGAAATTTTGCACTTAAGAAAAATATGTCCAATCCAACCTCTTACCTAGTAAATGTTTCTTGCTCAAATCTCCCCTTTAACTTTTGGCACAATAATGGATGAGGGTCTAGGTTTTTGTTGAAATCAATTTTACAAAATGAAAATTTTCTCATGTTTTTATTTGATTTTTTGACACATTGATAAAAAAGGTACGGATTATTTAAAAAATAAAATTATTCAACTCGCAGTGCACCTTCTGTATCTAAGTGCAGTTGTGTGCTATATTACCCCAAATGCACTGTAGTAATAGTTTTCAACAAAAACAAAGATGGAAACCTTTTCAATGATTACTTTTCATAGGTTTTAACATAAGTATTTTTTTGGTGCGCATCAAAATCTAGAGCACCAATGTGTCTTTGATAGCAAAATGCATTGGTGCATAAATATAAACTAGGCACACCATTTACTTAAAAAGATCTTCAAAAATATATTTGAAGTTAGCATGTTACATGCTTCCCAAAGTTTCTTTGAGAATGAAAACATGTATTGATTATGATTTTAGATCAAATGTAGGGGAACAAGTGATAACGACAAATGGTTGATTCTTCAGATTCCTCATTCCATATCATTCTAAGTTCACCAAGTTCTCCCTCAACATTTCCAACAAGTCCATATTTTGTTTATATTTTGATTATCTAATTGAATTTATGCTACCTTTGCATGTGCATTTGAATAATTATGCATTAAATTTTGTGTAGGATCCTGATTCAAGATAAAGTTTGGATGTGCAAGATATTCCACCAATACCAAAATGTAGCACACACTTATCCAGTGCAAGATACCACAAGCATATGGTATATGAAAATGGAGAGCCACTTTACCCCACCAACTATACAATGGCATGTTTTAACAACAATCCTAAGACAATGGAACTTCATTGTGAATTGGATCCATTTCATGAAACCCCAATAGTACGTGGTTGTTCAAAATGTAAACGGATGAAGGTGAACCTTCTACATGTCACACGATACCATTATGTTAATGTAAAACTACACAAAGTTGATGGTGTAGTATCTTTCACCATGGTTAAGGATCCATACGGATATATAGAAAATACACACAAGAACACTTCCATATGATCCTTTTCTAAAAAGTTGGAAGACAAATCCACCATGTTTTTTTTGAAATAGACCAACCCTTCTCATTTTATTCAGTCAATCGAGATTTCTAGTGACTTGAAGTATGCTATCAATACTA
Organism: Picea mariana; assembly: GCA_032191745.1. Lineage (NCBI taxonomy): Eukaryota > Viridiplantae > Streptophyta > Pinopsida > Pinales > Pinaceae > Picea > Picea mariana. The sequence goes on along the minus strand of JASDQU010012889.1, from coordinate 58,007 downwards.
CCGAAAACATCTCTACTAGGGTATCCAAAAATTCATATGAGATAAGAATAAAAATGTCCAAGTACACACTAATGTTAGTTCAATTATTGGAGACTAGTGATGACTTCTCTCTTCTTGTCCATTTGCAAAGTAAATACCAAACATGTTACAACTGGGCTTTATATGTGGCTTCGCTATCTTCGATGCCTATTGTTGATGTTGAGACTTGTTATCTCCCCATGCCTAGGGATAACTAAGGAGATGATGTATCGAGGCATGCAAGCTGCAGACATGGAGTGCCGAGAGCCATATGAGTAGAGAGAGCCCCTCCTCTTACACACATCACCACTGATAGACAGCAACAACGTCCACCACACCAGCTTGTCCCACAGAGGACAACTGGTCATGCTTCATGAGGTAACAAGTCCAGTGTCGTGGTAAGTGTCATTTTAATAATTGAATCATTTGAACATGTTGCAAAGGGTCATTTCCTTATTTTGAAAACATTTGCTTGGAAATTATGCCTTTGGCCTCATTTCACCTTGGTGGTTGACATGTTCTCCTAGTAAGTGGGTTAACCTCGAGAAAAGGGATACCACTAGGGGGTCTCCTTGAAGGGTCATCGTACCATTCTTGCACATACTTATCAGTTTCCATACTTCTTCCCTTTCGTTTCCTCATCTTTTGAGTTTTCAGGCATATTCACCCAAGAAGGGTTTATACCTCATTTCATGGGAAGAAGGGGTAAAGGCCCAAAGGATTGTTGCTGGAAAAAGACAAAAGCCAATAAATTGTCCTCCATATTCTCACCCTAAGGTCCCAAGAGTAATGAAATGTTTCTCCACAAAATTCAAGGACCTGCAAAATAAAACACATAACTAATAAATGCCCCGCTTGTTGAGGGAATGCATTTGCAATGTCTTTTACTTTCCTTGCACATGGCACTCAATGTGTTTCTAGCTTCAAGTGGCATTGCAATACTCTTTACTTTCCCTTTCATATAGTACTCAATGTTAAGACCTTAATCAATTAATGGAAAATAAAGGGTTTGGAATTAAGGTTGCAATTAAAACGAGGATGCAACACACCCTCTACAAAGGCACCCATAAATGAGACAATATGAGCCCTTATATGTTAAGAAACCCCATGCCCAAAAGTTACAAACCCATCCACCTCATACTCTTGTACATGTCTTAAAGAGGGTCTTGTTGGGAAACACTCCTTAACTTTGGGAATGATCTACCCAATAGGGCACCATGAAAACCCTCCCATACTTAAATTTGGCAAGTCATATAAGGTCTTTGAGCATTTGTTTATTTTCAAAAGGGGGGATTTGATGCATATGTTTGGGTGGTTATTTTATTAAATATGGATTACTTGGCATGATACTTGTGACTTGTGGACCCTTGGAGGGCGTACTTGTTTGTCTTTGCAAGTTTTTTCAAGGTGAAAGCTTGTTCATGGAGGCACAAGGTTGCTTGGACCTTCATAGGGGCATGAAGCCCACAGGTTGGATGATGTGCACCCTCTCATTGGACACTTGGGAGAATGAATGTTTCCTTTGAAGGCACTTGGACACCATGATATGATCACATTGTGGTCCCTTGCACCTCAACGTTGGCCTTGGAAGGCCTTAAACATCACCTTCTATGCCCTAGATGTCACATGGAGGCTAGGGTTTTGATGAGGTTTCATGGTTTGATGGTGATGTGATATGGTTTGCTGGAGAGAGAGAGACACATGGCATGCATTAGAGCACTTGATAGCAAGGCACGTGGCCTTTGGAGGCCCAACTATCTTCATCAAGAGGAAAAACGTCTCACTTTGGAGGCTTGTGTCACCCTTATATGGCATGACGACACCCCTAAAGGGGGGATTACTTTATGTATTTTGTATTTTGAAGTTGTAAAGGAAAATATATGAGGTCGTCTTCCTTAAAATTAGAATGTGGAAAAATAGTTTTAAGTGACCTCATATAAATAGAGGTCACTTTCATTTCATTTTATCATAACTCTCACTTGAGAATTACATACTCATTGGCTGAAATTTTTGCCCTACTTGGGAAATTCACTCTATCTCTCTCTTGATGCTTTGTGGATGATTTTACTTTTATATTGGAGGAAGAATCTAGGCACTATCTCTTGATGCTTGTCTCTTTGCAATTGTGATGGAATATTCTTGATAAAGAAGGGTTTTTCATGTTATCTCTTGAAGTTGGTAAGGTTTTTTTCTACATATTGTGTTGTTTCTTCTTGTTTCAAAGTTAATTTGTCTAAATATTTGGAGGAGTATAAGGGCATACACCCTCCATAAAGATCTATCTTTATTATCATTGAAAGAGCTATCTTGCAAAGGTTTCTACAAGGAGTAAAAGGGTTTACACCCTTGTAGATTTACCTTGCTAAGCTTAGTTTGCTCTAGGGAGTAAAATGGATTACACCCCTATAGAAGTAACAAACCCTAGATTATACACAAGAGACTCCATAACCCATTCGATAAGGCACTAATATACTTGCATTGGAGATTGTATATTCATGCATTGGTATACATGAATTTTTGAGATATTGCAATGGATGTCTACCTCCAACCATTGATTGATGAATTGAAGAAAATGGGAAGGGGTACATGACTATGATGTATCAAGATTCATCTTGACAGAGAGGTCTTGTACATTATATGGCATATGTTTTTACAACATGCACAATTATCAATGACAAGGAGTTTACTATCAGAACCATGTTGAATGATTTGTTTATATTCATAATGTCATTTGGCATAATTAATTTGGTGGAATTGTCTTATTTGTCTATAATGTGTTCCATATACAATAGCACCATAGGTTTTGTAACAAAAGGATATCATGGATGTAAATGTTGTGGACATTCAATAAAGGCTAGGTGGTTTGATGACCTAAGAAATTTAGTGAATGATTGCTTGAGGGTATTTCTCCTAGAAATAGAAGAGTAACATTTTCTTTCAATGGAAAACTAGAGAGAACCCGAAGACCTAGAATAATAACACCGACAGATTGTATTGGGGAAAATGAAACATAAAGGAAGGAAATTACTAAATTGTTTGATTCAAATGGGGAACTTACGTTTGATGATCTTGAATTTTTCAACACCTATGTTGAGAAAATTCCCCTTGGTTCAAAAAATAAATCTGCATTTTATGAGCTTCCATATTGGGAACATATTAAGAATGGCCACTTACTAGATTCCATGCATATATTAAAAAATGTTTCATATTCTTTATGGAGGCACATATCATAAAAAAATGACACATTGGGTGTTAGGATAGATCTTATTTCTTTGAATACTAGAAAGAAGCACTGGCTAAGAAAAGAAAGTAGAAGAGAGGCTAATCCCTCTTAGTATTTTAAAGAAGGTGACATCCCATTGAGATATGTCTATAGAAAAATATATTATATTGGGTGTGAAGGTACCTTGTTTATTTGAGTCAACTCTATGACAATACTTCACTATAGGATGGCATTTTTTGAGGTTGAAATCACACAAACATATGAACCTTCTAAGCATATGTATGTCAATTACATGATTCTTTTTCTATAGTGTAGGTTATATGCTATGCACTCACAATTTTATGCCAATTAATTCTATACATGTTTATTTTGTAATGTTGTTATCCTTTGCTAGTTCCTTGTTGTGTGAACCATGACTTCTCCCAGGACCTACAATGTGGCATTTCTAAATTATATGCATTTATACATTGGATTACACCAAAATATATTCACATGGATAGCATTCCAAAGTGGCATCGAGAGATAGCTATGATTTTCTATATGTTTGAGAAGGAACCACCTTTAAGTTTCATGGACTTGTAGGTCCATATTTCAATTCACCTAGCTATTGAGGTTGAATTAGCTAAGGGGGGTCTCATGGTGTTGGATGATCTTCTTGAATAGGTACACAAAAAAGTTGAAGGGCTTTATTTGACAAAGGGAAAACCCGATGACACACTAGGAAGAGTGGTTTGGGACAACCATTCATACGAGGACAAAAGGGAAGGAGAGATACTTTAAACCAATGGAAAAAGGCACATGATAAAGAGTAAGTCACTTATCTTTTGTCAATTTTCGACAAAGTAACTATTTACATTGAACTTGATAATATATATTTGATCTTCTCTCTCTCTCTCTCTCTCTCTCTCTCTCTCTCTCTCTATATATATATATATATATATATATATATATATATATATATATATATATAATTTCATGAATACATCGACAGATTTAGTAATTGATGCCACCAATAATTTTTTCTTTAGAATATGGAGGCAACACAACCATGGGTTGTGTTGTATGAAGAGAAGAGAATGAATTAAGAAAATAACACGAAAGTATTTAGATGCTTGAATGGTTGGATCTTGCCTTATCTTGATCATTTAAAATAAAATATGTGAAAGATCTATCCTAATAGTTGGGTGGCTAACCAAATCAAAGACAAATATGGCATGACTGATAATTAATTTCATGGTGAAGAGGATGCACTAAACATAGATATCATATGCAACCATTCTATAATAATCTCTCCATGTCAATTATTCATTTTATAATGCACATTTGAATTTATAATTTGCATTATGTTTTTATTAATCCTTGGGATACTAGACATACGACATTGTCCTTTGTTCACAATTTTATAGGTGCATTTGTTCCCATTTATGTGGTTATATAGACATCATTTTTGCATTGAGGATGCCAATGGTGGGTGTGTCACACTTGACCGTCAATTGGAAGTTGAGTTCAACCAATCTAGTCATGCTAACCACTATAATTAGAAATTAATCGAGGGGAAGTTAGGTTAGATTGGAAAAATATAAAATATCATGCAAGTGGACTTCTCATCTTTCCAATGTGTTATTTTTAAGTGCAAGTGATGTGATACCTTTGAATAGAGTAATATAAAGGAAGATATTGATAATGGGATAATATGTATTAACTTTGAAAATATGTGGGATATTGAAAAGAATGAGCCTTATGTTTTCCCAAGACACTACAACCAAGTGTTTTTTAACGTGGATGTGTGGATAGGGATTGGTGGTTCATACTAAAACATGATCCAAGATCAAAATGTGATTTAGTGAACAACAATGTTATCATAACAAGAGAGGAAGATAACCAGGGTAATGGCAATGAAGAGTGATATCTACATGTTTTATTTCAATATTTATGTTGTGGATGTGTCATATTATTATGGTTTTATATAATTGATGAACTGTGTAAGTATTCTTAATTATAATAGTTTTAGTTAGTTTTTGCACTTATGTAATGACATTTATTTAGAGAAACAATCAACCCAAAAGACGGTAGAAAATAAAAATATAATTAGAAATGATTTCACAAACATGTTTAATGAGTATAATTAGGCATTACTAGTTATTGTCAAGTTTTGATAATTCTAGAAAGTTAATACAATGGAAAAAATATTTTTTCTTTATTTTATGATGTTGGATATGAAAATTTATCAACCATTTACAACCATCTCCTTGAAAAAAAATTAAATTGTTTTGGTACTTCCAGCTCTTTAATGAATTATAAATCAATTTTAATTATAGGATTTATACATTGTCCTTTTTTCGTTGTAAGATTAATATTAACAACTACTATTGTCAAAGTCCCTGATTATCATTTAAGTCACTTTAGTTGAAGGTATTTAATATAAAATTTGAGAATTATTTTCATGATTTAATAGAGGAATTACTCAAATAAATTGATTTAAAAAATTAATCAAATCTAATTTAGAATTGTAGTTATGATTCAATATATAATATGTTATCACTATATAAAATTGGAGGAACAATTATTCTGTTAGATTAACTATTAAAATTCCAATAGCCTCAGGGGTTAGCTTAAGCGGTCTTGAGCCTAACGTGAGATCTCTCCCCCATTGATCAGTTGGGGAGGTCACAGGTTCAACTCTCTTGATCCCCTCGGGGCGAGGCTCTTTCTGTCGGAAAAAAAACTATTAAAAATTTAATTTTATCAATATTAATCATAAGTTTAGTAAAAATATATAAGGATAATTTAAAAATATATGATTTATTTAATAAATTTTTATTTAAAAAAATTAATCAAATTGTGCAATCATTGATTTTTATCATTTAATCAAGTTTGTAAACATGTTTAATCAACATATTTTATCTTCCTAAACAATAAATAATTCACCTTGAAAAAGAGTCGAACATTATACGACATTAAATGATTATAAGCATTTGTAATCATAATCCAAATTAAATGATTCAATATAACCAGAGTTAAACATTATATGGAATCTCAAATTTAAATGACTAATGCATCTCAAATTTGATTTAAAAACAAAGAAAACATTAATATTGTTAATGATTAACATACACATAATGCATTTTATAAATCAAACTACATCAACATCAATATGATATTAAAAGGCGTAATATACATGAATGATAATGTCAAAAGAAACACACACACACACACACACATCTCATGCCAAATATACATGCTAAATATATGTCGCAACGATCAATATACATGTCAACTAATGTTAGGTACACCAATAGAGCCAACGACATTACTACCTCCACTAGATAAGAATACAAGTACAATTTGATATATCTCTCCAGTAATATCCATATTACCTGATAAGACCATAATGCCTATAGGATTGGTCGTTGGTGCTACTAGTGGTGCAAGGTGTAGCAGTAGCTGGATTAATGGATGTATTAATAACTAGTGCAATTGGTGGTGCAAGTGGAGCAATAGGTGGATCGATGGATGGATTGATATAAGATAGTGCAACTGGTGGATCGATGGATGGATTGATACAAGATAGTGCAGTTGGTGGATCGATGGATATATTTGTAGTTGGTAGTGCATGTTGAGTAGAAAGTGTATTAGTGGATGGATTTGTCATTGGTACAACTAGTGGTATAGGTGGAGTAGTAAGTGTATTAGTGGATGGATTAGTTGTTAGTACACCTAGTGGTGTAGGTGGAGGAGAAGGAGGGAGAGAAGATGGTGGAGGAGGTGAAGTGGGAGAAGGAGGTAGAGGACTAGGAGAAGAAAGTGGAGGAGTAACATCCTTAAAAGTCAAAGCAGACGAAGAAGACTAGTAAGCACATCTCATAGCTTGTTGCTTAGCCTCAACCCTCGCGCTTTGGAGTCAGATGGGGATATTGAAAATATGATGTATCAATAATGTATTATCATGTGGAAGGATCACATGTATCTCTACAAACTCAAGATATTGAATAATCACTTAAGCTCGCAGTGGTACCACTCTATAGCCAGTCATCAATGTGCATAACTTAAATATGTCACTTGCTAACAAAATTTGTGATTTGTTCTTTGTGACATGCTAGGTCTGTGCACCTATGGTGGCTCATCAACCTCATCCATCTCTACATCAAGTTGGGGATCCCTCTCACAGTGATAATTAGACAATTTAAACAAAATATTATAATCAACTACATGTGCATTAAATAACATAAAAAATATACGACTAGAATAATAAAAAGATAATGATAATATTACCTCTCTTGTCTAGTGCCTTGACATGACTAAATAGGATGTTGGGACATGCTTTCTAGTCCATATCTGCATATGGATATCACACAATATAGAGGATACAATTTTCCTCACTAGATAATAGAGCCAAAACCTTTGAACTCAATGGCCTACAAGGGTACTCCAACTAGCACCTCTTGGGAAATATCTAGCCTCACATGCATATACACACATCAGACATTGACTTAGAAGGGAGGCGATCAAATGTCTTTCAAGTGACCATAAACCTCTCATAAAATAAAGTAAATAGCCCTAAACTAAAAGGGAAGATGTGTCACCCATCAAACGCCCTAGAACAATGATTTAGAGCAATACAAAATTATCATAACAAAATTGCAAAACACATGATCAGTCTGGACCTATGAAATAATCTATCTACATAATACATCATATGGAAACTAATGTGATACCCAGAAGAGGAATGTGTGTTACTACCATGATTATAAGGCATAAACACCTAACCTTCCATGCTCCAAAATAATGCAATCTCAACTCCCCCCCAAAACCTAGAAGTTATTGGGGTTGGTGATGTTTGTA
>JASDQU010012889.1:29594-40357 GCA_032191745.1 Picea mariana | reverse complement strand
CTCACAGTGATAATTAGACAATTTAAACAAAATATTATAATCAACTACATGTGCATTAAATAACATAAAAAATATACGACTAGAATAATAAAAAGATAATGATAATATTACCTCTCTTGTCTAGTGCCTTGACATGACTAAATAGGATGTTGGGACATGCTTTCTAGTCCATATCTGCATATGGATATCACACAATATAGAGGATACAATTTTCCTCACTAGATAATAGAGCCAAAACCTTTGAACTCAATGGCCTACAAGGGTACTCCAACTAGCACCTCTTGGGAAATATCTAGCCTCACATGCATATACACACATCAGACATTGACTTAGAAGGGAGGCGATCAAATGTCTTTCAAGTGACCATAAACCTCTCATAAAATAAAGTAAATAGCCCTAAACTAAAAGGGAAGATGTGTCACCCATCAAACGCCCTAGAACAATGATTTAGAGCAATACAAAATTATCATAACAAAATTGCAAAACACATGATCAGTCTGGACCTATGAAATAATCTATCTACATAATACATCATATGGAAACTAATGTGATACCCAGAAGAGGAATGTGTGTTACTACCATGATTATAAGGCATAAACACCTAACCTTCCATGCTCCAAAATAATGCAATCTCAACTCCCCCCCAAAACCTAGAAGTTATTGGGGTTGGTGATGTTTGTATTGACATATCTCTACACATATGCCAATTGACTCTTGCTTTCAACGCTAGGAAGAGATCAAGGAAATGGGGAAAATCCTCTCCCCTCCCAAACAACCCAATGATAAAATAAAAATCCTCCTATGTGGGTTGGTACCATAGATTAAGACCAAACCTAAAGGCTCACTTTCCATGATCTCAACAATGGATCAACTACATCAATAAGTCCATGTTCCCCTCAAGGGAGTTAGCATCCTATTAAAAATTGAGTAGGCCGACATCCCTAAAAAGGAGATGAGTCTTAGGTGTAATAGAATGAGGGGACATGTCCCTCTTCCTCTCTCGAACCTCCCATGTACACACAAAGTGGTAGGGTTTGACCTGCCATTGTTGTAGTTGTCCTTGATTCACATACAAAACTCATTAGACAAATATATCTATAAAATAAACAATGTATATTAAATTATCATTTGTAATATTCATTAAATATTGAATTGATAATTTTTTCATAAAAAAATGTTAAACTAACTAGTGTACCCATTTTAGCTCAATGCACTATACACAATGCACTACAATTTCACAAGCACACTGAAACATCTAGTGCACTACATTTATCATAATGCATTGGTAATGACGCTCTTACTATATACTTCACACACCAATAAGTTATAGAAATATTATTTTCTATTCATGTGGTTTACTTATTGGTGTGTTGCTCCTATGAACACACATCATATTCAGTGCTCTAGAATATTTTCTAGCGCACTGATAACTATGATGCACTATAAATAATAGAGAGCATTATCATCCCTTGGTGTTGTTACCAAGGGTGCATAATGTGTCACATCATTATAGGTCATCGCTACTGGTGCATCTGTACATTCCATAGTGCATCAGAGAGCATGTGAAATTTGTGTGTGTATTCTTATGATTGTTTGATGCACTTAGAATGCTCAGTAGCACAATCCACAAATGTTGCATATATAGACACCACACACCAATGTTGCTTATATAGGCAATGATTATTGGTGCCAACCAATTTGGTGCATTTATTTATTTATACATTAAAAATATTCCATGTTGTTATCGAGCATTGGTGGTGCACTGTAGCATCCCTAGCCCCAAGGTAGGCCATGGCACACAATTTTTTTCTACTCTGATACCAATTAATTAATTAAATGTTCTACATATGAATGTAATTATGCATTTCTAATGGCATATATACATGCAAAATTATTACAAGAAAAACCCATAACAAAAATAACATCAATATTCACACACCAAGTATAACAAACTCATTAAAGACACTTATCTTTTGTAATTCATTGACTGGATGCAGACCTCAAACTTTCCTCCCAACCACAAACTCTATTTCACATCACTCTCAACATCTGGTCACCCCCAAGATAAGGCTAAAACTCCACTGGGGAAGGCTTCCTAAGCTAGAGTAATGTCTAACCAACACACTAAAACTTAGTCCAAGGTGTCGATTCCCAACAAAAGTTCCCAACTCATAGCCTCTCACTCCCCATAGTATGTACCACCCTAGGAAGCATACCCCTTCTCTGCTCAACAGTCCTTTGGCTATCCCACTTCCCTTCTAGGGATTCAACAAGAGACCAAATAGTAAGTCTTAGAGCCTTGTAGCACTTGGAACACAAGGATGCTCTTAGAATTGCAACACCCTCCATATCCACCTGGATCAAATAATCACACAAGCACTCTGGCCTCAAAATATATAAACAAGGCTTTCTGGCCCAAAACATATCTTAGATCACCAACCTATAGAACATATGTACATTTACAATTGGGGTTCAACCTAGGGGTATTACATTCCCCTCCCCCTTATTTATGCACTGTCCTTAGTGCATTATACACATGTACAATCCAAAAATATTCAAAAATATTCACAAAGATGATGACTATTGGCACAGGGGCAGAATCGGGGTTCAACGCTTTGACAACGCACCAAAAAAACCCTAACTACCAGCCCTTTTAGCAACACCTACAAAGCAGATGCAGTCTCACCCGAGGTAAAGGCAGGGGGGTTACAGGACTCAGGTGTCTGTAACCAAGTTGGGACACATATTTGTGATTAAAACACTTCGCAGAGTACTTAGGGACAACACACATTAATTCATTAGCTTTACTCACATCACATATCAAATCCTAAGTACAGATTGATGCAGTAACAATGACAAAATTTACATTGCACTTAGCATCAGAAGTTAGATTTAACACATTCAACATAGACAAAGCACTACGCATTCATAGATCTATCTATCATTCATAATAATCAACACACTAAGAAAATCTACAACATAAATATCATAGCACAAAGCAAAGCATCAACACATGATATACGTGGTTCACCCCAGTGTGGGGCTACGTCCACCAAATGCTTCTTCTTTATTAGGCTTCAATCTCTTACATTCCTCAGCTCCTATGCACTAAGCCACAGAGCCAAGCTTCGCACCAGACAGGTGATCTGTGCACTGCGCACCAGATCCACTTTCCCAAAATCAGGTCAAGGCACAAAGCCAACTCCTCTATGAAGCACAGAGCCTTACATACATGTTTTGTTGCACAAAGAAACTCAAAACTACTTGCCTCTTGCACTTAGCTAGATACTACTACTTCTACATTACATCCTTACATATTTATACTTTTACAAAAAGGCCTAATCATGGGTAAACCCATGGACCAACATCCCATAACCCATTTCATAAACCCTAATGAACCATTTGCTGGGTCCACAAAACAAGTGAGATCCCACGATCTTAGCTCCGCCTGGGTGCTCCATCTTCGACCAGCCTGTCGAAGTCCAAAAGTGGTCAAACCCGACCAATGTTTCCTCAAAACTTGGTTGAGGGCCAACATGCCCCCAACACTCACCTTTGACTTGTCTCGAGTCACTTAGATCTAGGCAACACTGCTTTGAAGGCCTCGATCTTGGCTCGAGCTGCCTCGACTTGCTACTTCGCCTGAGCTTCCTGCTCAGCGAACTCCTGAATCATTTTCTATATAACAAGCCCTTCCAGGCGTTGTTCCACTGTCACAACCACTTGGTCTAGTTTCGATCCTTGTCCTTCGATCTCTTCAAACACCGCGTGGGATTCCTCCTGCACCGGTTGTAGCCTCTATGTAAATTCCATTAATCTGCCCTGGATGGCAGTAATTTTCTACTGGGACGCACACCGTTTCCTATGATCTCTTCATTCTCTTGACTGTAGTAAGTGACTTCATCTGCGCTTGAACTTTTAGTGCATGCTGTTGTGCCTCATGTAGCTATGCTTCCAACTTCCTAAGCTCTGGGTCTTTCGTGAGGCATCCGTAGGTCTGCGCGGTTCTGTTGCTTAGTTGCTTTCATTCTGAGGTGAGGACTCTGATCCTTTCCACTGCACTCTTAGCAACTTTCCCCCTCTAGTCACACACTTCTTGCAGAGTGCTAGGTACTGTTTGAAGCTCCAGCTCTATTACCCTTTCTTGAAGCTACTAGATGGCCTCAACGAGCTTCGTCACTTGGACCTCAAGTGCTTCATGTTCCTCCTGTGCCAAGCCTGGCACATAGAGAAGTTCTTTGCTCACCACTTCCTTGACTATAGTCTTCTCTGCGAGCAGCTGGTATTTTTCCTTCTGTATCTGTGCTTTGTCTCCCTCAAGCATCGCCCGAAATTCATCCTTCTTGTTTTCATAAGTGGTTACACAATACCACACAACTTGTAGTTGCTCCAAGATCTCCTCTTTCTCTTTCTTTAGGGATTCTATAGCCTTCTCTTTCTCCTCTTGGACTCGCTGAAATCGAGCCTCTATTGCATCTGCAAGTCTTCGAAGTTGGGCGGGTTCGTCCCCCAACTCTGCAGTCTCTGACAAGGAAGGCGCAGTAGGGACTGCGTGAACTGAACGAATAACTTCCTGTACTTCGCTCAACTCCCTTTCCATCCTGCCATATAGTTCGTCCTGCTTCTCTCTATATCTTTGTAGGATGTCCTCAGAAGCATCTTCCATCGCTCCGCAAACTAGGCTTATATGATCTTCTGTGAGGGTGGCCTCCATCTGGGGTTTACTGGCACGGGTCTTCTTTCTTGTCGAGGGTTTCTGTGGAGAACCCTTCCTCTTCTTCTGTGTTTCTATCTTGGTAGGGGGGTCCTTTGGCGGCATAACTTCTCCTTCTCCTTTCTTTTATCCTTCTTCCCTTCCTCCTTCTTGATTTAGTTCGTCTCCTCCTCCTCCTGTGGGCGAGCCATGCCCACTTTCCTCTGAGGCACTGTCCTCCTCGTCAGTCTCTATGTCTTGGAATTCCTCCTTTTTCTTCTTCTTCTTCATGCTAGTCTGTCCATCATGCTTGACTTGGGTGACCAAGGGACTTCCTATAATATCAAGGTCAGAGAGTTCTACATCATCAACCGGTACAAGGAAATCTGTCAACCATTCCTTGGTGATCTCCTCCATATCTTCGTTGGTCAGCTTATAGTAGGACTGCAATTGCTCCTTGCTCTCATCCCTGCACACAGTGATATAAATGAAATGTCGATCTACGTGGAACTTAGCTAATAGTCTGTACTGGTGCAATGTTCGCGGAGTCATGCGTAGAAAATATTCTATGGAAACCTTCAACTGCTGATAGTAGGCATGGAATACTGTGTTTGACTACCACTACTTTGACATGTCATTCGTGTACCATAGAGTGGAGAATTTTTTGGCCAATGGATCTAAAGGTTCAATCTCCGGAAAGGCAACTCCTTTCGGCATTTTCCAAGCGACAAATGTGATCAACACAAGCAACCGGCTGAAATGGAACTCGTATCCTGGATCTTGTGCTTTGCGATAGTATTTCTCAAGCTCATTGACGAAGTAGATCACCCAATTCATTTGCATCCCCTCCACTCATTTCCCTGCGAGGTCCACCACGAACCCGATGACCTGCGTGGGGTGGTTCTTTCTGACGAGATTTCCAGCTATAAGTTGGCAAGCTAGGCGTACTATGCCATCCTAGATAGAAGATACCTTGTAGCCTCGCTTTCCCTTTTCTACTTCGTCGTATGCCTCCTTAATGCGCTGTGCCAAGGAGAGATCTGAGGTATTCCCTGGGTAGAACTACTGAGGGTCGGGTCCCTGCATGCTCAGTCCTATGATTAGGTGGATTAGCATTGGATCCATAGTAATGTGCCCATCGAGCCACATGTATCCTCCATGATAGCATGACAAGAGGAGTTTAACACAAGTGTTAACCTCCTGATGTTGGCCAAAGTGAGGGATTGTCACGACGTTCAATATCATGGACTGCGTGAGATCCTTTATCCAAGGCTCAGAGACTATGCGATCCTTCTTCCCAGATGTCTTCATCAGGTATCTGTGAGGCGTGAGCATCACGCAGTTCTTTCTGTCTCCAAGGTTGAAATCACTGTTCTTCAATGATGGGATCTGTCCCAACTAGCTTCCTTCTACGCGTATCCCCTTCGGGATGTACGTGGTGATCAATGTATACTCAAAGTCTCATGGAATGCTGTTGTGGTTAGCTGCGCCAACCAAAGGCGGGATGTAATCGGGTAAGATCGACAGGATCTTCTTCGCGTTAGCCAAATGTTTGCGATGCTTACTTCGCTTCTCGGTCGCGGGGTTAGCATGGTTAGAGCGTCGTGTGGTCGAAGAGGACACTTGCAATCCCCTGGTCGATGATGCTTGAACACCTTCAGACATACCTCTATCAGCCATATACTTCCTAACAACCTCCTCGATGGACTTCTCTAACTCAGCCTGGGCGTACGACATTATTTCTTTTAAACGGGTAGGTTGTGTTATCTTCTCAAATAAATTAATCGATATTTTGCATTTTAGGTGATAGGGAGTCTTTTAAAAAGGTACTTTTTAAATTTTTAAAGGTTCATTTTTCAAATCTTTACCCATGCAATAAAGTTTAAATAAAAGTTCATTTAGTTTTTGTTTGATCTAATTCAAATCTCAAGTTTCGGTGGCTTAGGCGAGCACATCGATTGTTCATAAGCCACTGAAAGCCTTAGCTTTCATAAGCTTAAATAAAGGAATCCAGGGCCATTTTAACCACCGAAATCGTTGAAGCAGGTAAAGACCAAGCACGTCCTATCACACATTTCAAATGACGGGTTCGACGTTTCCATGATTGCACAAGCCGCTGAAAGAACTGGAGAAAGAACCGTTCACGACCGAAAAGCTAATCCCACTGTGATATGAGCGAATCTTTCTAGATTGCTATATCATTAAGTCATGCGCTGATGTACTTCCCATTGATTTCAGTTATTTGCCATTAATACTGCACATCATCAACCGTTTCGCCACACTCCTTGCAATCAGTGCCATGTTCAAAAGCTCACCCCAGTTATCTCAATTTTATCTCAGCCGAGCCGATTTTCGCTAAGTTTACGCAGTGTAACTCTTCCCGAAATCCACTCTTTCGATCACAGGTGTGTGAAAACGTCGTGGCAAATGAAGAAAGGAACGTCAACGCCGAGGAAGGAGCTCAACGATATCGGTTACCTGGAATCACATCCCGAGGTATGTCAAATGTTCAAGGATGCAGGGTGTTACAATTTTTGCAAAAAATTACATAGTTTTCGTTAGCAAGTGGCAGAGGCTTTCACTCTCAATTTTGATGGAAAGAAAGAAATTATCGGCCGGGATGAATTTGAGATTGATGAAGACCTCATAGTTGAAGTCATAGAGCTTCCCACGACCGAAGAGAAATGGTTTAAAACCACTGTCATTAAGAATGTTGAATTCAGGACCTATTTAAAACCAGAACACAAGGGTTTGATTTGGAAGAAAGATATTCCTATATCTTTCCTTGAAGAGAAATGGCAGCAGTTATTGAAAGCTATAATGGTTTATATAACCTGTGAAGGGTGATACAACAGGGTGATGATTTATCATTTCAAACTTATCAACCATTTGACAAGTAGAAACCCACTTAATCTGCCCTATTTCCTCCACTGAAGCTTATCCAAGATGGCTCATCAAGTCAAGGCCAAACCTAGTCAAGTTGCAGGTAGATTATCCCACCATAGTTTAATCAAACTGTTGGTTTGTGAGTTGTTGCAAAGAAAAAGGTCATGGCTTTGAGGAAAAAAGCAATGTCTTCAAAACACCAAGCTCATGCTTCTCTTGAGACCCTTGTAGAGGTGGCAGTTCAGTGCAATGAAGCAGAAGCAGCCAGTAACCCTACAAATTTTGAGCAAGATACAAAAGCCTAAAAAGATCAATCCTGAGGCGTTTTTGAGCCGAGACAAGGGTATTTTTGAAATTTTCATAATCTCAGGTTTCGGTGGCTTAGGCGAACATATCGATTGTTCATTAGCCACCAAAAGTAGAGCTTTCGGTAGCTAATCGGCCCAAATTCTTTTTTCTCTAGCTACCGAAAGCACTGATAAGGCAGAAAGCTAATGTTTTTGCACAGATCCAAGTTTTTCTTGTTCAAAAGACTAAAAAATGGTTGCAATTGATGGAAGATAATTATTGACATCTCGATCAAGAGTTTGTTTTGGTTTTGGAGATGCTTTAAAAGACAGAAAAGGTAAACAACGGTTAGCTATTGTCAAGGAGATAAGACTGTTGACCGTCAACATGTGTCAAGTTCGACTCCTTCCATATTACATGAGATCCAACAACCTCGGAAGGCTCAGTACACCTGCCAAGAATCTGAAGAACATAAGATAATTCAAGAAGTTGGATTGATCTAGTCTACTGAGGCCAATTATTGAGTTTCTATTTTTGGCAAAATTTGATCCAGTAATCTAGGATCTGAAAACTGTTTGTAAAATGCTATAAAGCCAAGAACATTTGATGAACACAGGGTTCGATTTTGAGTTCTAAAATCTACTGTTGTTGTATAAAATACACTTTCTTTAATATATTAAGCCTGCAAGCTTCTTTCATTTGTTATTGTCAGACTCTCCTTCATCTTTGTCTATGCATATGAGTTGAAATTGTTCTTTTGTCTATGTTTAATGGTCCCATGGTAACTGTCATCTTACTTTTGACTGTTAAGAAAGAATCATAAGCATCTTTGGCTAGTTTTTTGACCCATCATATATATTGCCCATGTATGTTCTGGTTAACTGATTGGTTTTCTTATCCATTTGTTTTATAAACCTATATGATAATAGCTCCTGAAGGCCTTGTATTGCAATAATATAGCTAAACTGTCTTGAAGATACAATCCAGTGATTAAGATATTCATCTTGATCCAAACCCACACCTATTATTGAGAAAATAGTTACCAAAAAGATTAAGTTACCAGGCATCTTTGATATACAACCTAGGAGAGTTTCCTGGAGTGATAACAAATTGGCGTCGTTGTCGGGGAGAAGAGACTAAAGCTCAACTTCCCTGCGAGACGACAAGATCTAACTTTGATGATAGACAAAGTTTGGACACATTTTTGGGTTGTAATCATCTATCTGGCGACTCCATTGGAATGAAGTGGCTTCGAGAAGAGCTCACACTAGGGCAAACCAAGAAAGACCACTGGCAGCACAAGTTCCAGATCCTGAGAAGATCATCAGAAGGGGAAAAGCTTTGCAAAGACAAACTTCCAGATCTGCAAGAGCATCTAATCCAGGTAGTTCAACAAACACTTCTTCTTTTATATCTAAAGAACCTCTTGTTGAATCCTCTTCTGCTGAAACTTCTAGTTCTCAGAAAATTGAGATTGTGTCGAAAATCTTGAAGAGTGAGGAGCCTTCAATTTCCTCTGATGTTATAGATTCTATTTCTGAGCATGTTATTACATCCAATTTGAGAGAAGAAGTTGTAGGATCCCCTCAGCAAAAGGACTCTTCCTCTTCTTTGAATTCTTCACCAACTAAGCCTATAGAGGGTGTATTCCATACTCATACCAGTCTACCTGTTCTTGAATATATTTTACAAGATATTTCCTCTAAGGGTGAGGAAAACTTATCCTTACTGCTCGATCAGTTTTATAGAGCCTCTTATTTTCCACCTTATTCAGGAAATTTTGCCCAGGGTAGTCATCCCACCCGTGTTTCTCCTTCTTTCCTCAGTGAAGTAAGACAACCATTGTTTATAGGCTCACCTATCCCATCTCAGCCTTCATCTTCTGAATATTCTTCCTTTGCATCAACCCCCAAGATTGCCATGGCTGTTCCTTTTACCAATATGGAACAAATCTTAGCAAATAGGTATGACCCTCTCGTGTTGCCAAATCCCTTATCAACCGTGCCAACATGAGATTATCATAAATATATGCCTAAGTTTACCAGATCCAGGGATTATACTGCTGAAGAACATATATAAGCTTTCTATGCTTATGCTGAGAACATTAACATTTCAGAAGAAGATGTTTGGACTAGAATTTTTGTGCAGAGCTTGGATGGCCAAGCCAGGAAGTGGTTCAAGGAACTACCAACAAATTCAGTGGCAGGTATTGAGCAGTTAGATGAGGTGTTTTTGAAACACTAGGGATAAAGAAGAGATCTCTTGTATTACATCTCTGAATTCAGAAATCTAAGAAGAGAAAATGGGGAGTCGGTCTCAGACTTCACCAAAAGATTTAACAAGATGTTCGTAAAGATTCCAGCAAAGATCAAGCCAACTGATGCATTAGCCAAGATCACTTACTCTTTTGCCTTTGATCCAGAATTTTGCTTAATCCTTAGAGAAAGAAGATCAGCCACACTCTCTTTAATGCAAGATGCTGCTCTTGAGGTTGAATCTAACATTATGGCATCTCAGAAACTTAAAGGAAAATTTGAGAGAAAGATGTCTTCTGCTGACCCTCCATCTTCTTCAAATACCAAAATGGAAAAGATGGCCAAGATGTTGGATAACTTGACCTCAGAAATGTCAAAACTGAAAATTCAGAGTCAGCAGCCAGCAAGAAGTAAAGAGCCTAATGCTTATGTTCCCAGGAATCCTAGTGCATTCCCTTACAGAAGGAACAACCCGCAGGTCCAGATTCTTCAGAGAGACAAGAATGTAGTTGATGATCAAAGAATCAGGGCCCCTTTCCAAAATGCAATGCTAGAAGAAGAACATGAGCTATATCATGATGAAGTTGAAGAAGAATATGACATCAATTGCTTTGGGGACGAAAATGATTCCTCCTTTTTGA
>JASDQU010012889.1:13997-29366 GCA_032191745.1 Picea mariana | reverse complement strand
CAGAAAGTAAAAATACCTATGCCATTGACTGAACTTATGAAGAATGACATTTTCAAGTCTACTATCCTGAAGTCCCTTGAACCAAAGACTCCTCGCGCTGCTGATTATGTAAACCTACAAGATGACAAGCCAACAGTGACTATAGGACCTATGGTAGAAGATCGAGACGACTCTTGTCCACCCTTCTACATATCCCTAAATATCCATGACAAGATCCTTCACAACTGCTTGCTTGATTCGGGAGTGTCACACAATCTTATGCCTAAAGAAGTGATGGATGAACTTGGGCTTGACGTCACAAAACCTTATCATGAACTCTTCTCTTTTGACTCTAGGAAAGTCAGATGCCTCAGCCTCATATAAGACCTTGTTATAAACCTTGCCCAGTTGCTAATGAGAAACATGGTAATGGATGTTGTAGTGGCTGATATCCCACCCAAGTTCGGCCTCCTCTTTTCACATTCATGGAGAAAAAGACCGGGGGGTACCTTGCAGATGGATCTTTCACATGCCACAGTCCTGGTGTTTGGATGAGAGCTAAAGAGACTTTACAGAGAGAATCAACTTGCCTACATCATTAGTGATGGGAAAAATTCTGTAAATCATCCCATTTATGCTTTAGACACAGACTTTGGCTCGTGCATTCTTCAAATAGATGATTCTCAGCCAGCTCCTTTGCATATCACAAAGCCTACTTATCAGCAGACTGATGAAGAGAGTATTCCTGTGTGGACCATGTTCTTTGATGGTGCCAGTACCAAAGACTCAGCAGGTGCAGGTGTAGTTTTGATTTCTCCTTCGAAGGAGGCTATGCATTTGTCTTTTATGCTTGATTTCAAAACTACTAACAATATAGCAGAGTATGAGGCTTTTCTATTGGGTTTAAATTCTGCCAAGGAGATGGGAATCAAAGGACTAAAAGTGTTTAAAGACGCGGATCTTATCATACAACAAGTGAACAGTACTTTCCAAGCAAAACATGTCAAATTGAAAGCCTACAGGGATGAGGTATGGAAAATCAGGGACTCATTTTCCATTTTTGACATTTCTTATGTACCCAGAGCTATGAATCATCTTACGGATCCCCTTGCTGTTTCAGCCAGTATGTTTATTCCTCCCATGCCTCCTAGACTCAATTATGAAATCCAAGTCAAATATATACCATCTCTGCCCGACAATATTAAATATTGGAAAGTTTTTGAAGATGATGACGAGCTTAGTAGATTTCTCCAGGTGGTAGATGAATTTTCTGATATTCATATTGACCAGAAAAATCAAAATATAGAGGAATCCAAGAAGCCTCAACTAAAAAGAAAAATGGGACAACATGATATCGTTCAGCTGCCCAACAATTATATACCTTGGGGTTTGGTGCCTCTTGAGAAGCTTTTCGATCATAACGATGTCCCCTACAAACCTGATAAGAAGGAGAAAGATCTTGTTGTCCATGAGCACAATATAGGAAACCAAAATCATCCTAAGTTCATAAATCTGTTCACCGAATTAACCGCTGATCAGAGGTCTGAATATTGCAACATTATGAAGGAATTCGCTGATGGTTTTGCTTGGAAATACAGTGATCTGAAAACATATGACCCTGAGGTCATTCAACATAAGATTCCCCTCAAGAAAGACACCATGCCTTTCAAACAGAAACTGAGACCTATCAGTCCTCTCCTATTGCTTGTAATTGAAAGAGAAATAAAAAAGCTTCTTGATGCCAAAATTATAATCCCTTTAAGATACTCTAAATGGATTGCAAATCTAGTGATAGTGAGAAAGAAAAATGGTGAGATCAGGTTATGTGTTGACTTTAGAAATCTAAATAAATGCTCAAATAAAGACAACTATCCCCTACCCAAGATGGAACATTTGCTGCAAGGAATTTCAAGGGCGACTGTCATGTCTTTCCTAGATGGTTTCTCATGCTATAACCAGATTTCTGTACATCCTGATGACCAAGAAAAAACTGCCTTTACTACTCCTTGGGGTACCTTCATGTATGCCAAGATGCCTTTCGGACTGATGAATGTCAGGGCTACTTTTCAAAGAGCCATGGACATAGCTTTTGTGGGAGAAAAGGACAAGTTTTTCCTCATCTATCTTGATGACATCACAGTTTATTCCAGCAGTCATGAAGAGCACCCGAAGCATCTAAAAAGAGTATTTCTGAAGTGCAGACAGTTCAGGATTTCATTGAACCCCAAAAAGTCCCATTTTTCTCTCAAGAAGGGCAAGCTCCTAGGCCACATCGTTTCAAGAGAAGGTGTGAAAATTCATCTAGCTCGGGTGGAATCAATTCAGAGGTTGTCCATACCAAGGTCAAAGAAGGATATCCAATCCCTACTCGGTAAGATAAATTTTGTCAGAAGATTTATTCCAAATTTTGCTGAGTTAGTGAAACACATAACTTCTATGCTAAAAAAGAGATCCGACATAAAATGGACAGATAATGAAAGAAGTTCATTTTAGGATATCATACAAGCTATCATGGAATCCCCCACTATAATCAGTTCGGATTACACCAAGAACTTCTATATTTTTTCCTTTGCTTCCTATGACATGGTGGCAACAGTCTTGTTACAAAAAGATGATGAAAGTCTTGATCACCCAATGGCCTTTTTCAGAAAAACACTCAGAGACGCTGAACTAAGGTATGATCCTATAGAAAAACAAGCTTATGCTCTCGTTAAGTCATTAAAAGCTTTCAGAATTTATATCCTCCATGCAAAGGTTATCGCCTATGTTCCTTCATCCTCTGTGAAGGATGTTTTGACTCAGCCTGATATTGATGTAAAGAGAGCTAAATGGATTGAAAATCTAATCGAGTTCGACATAGAAGTGAAGCCCACTAAGATGGTAAAAGGCCAAGGCCTTGCCAAGCTTTTGACAGAAGAAAACTGTGAACTTTTGGACATAAATTTCATTGGGGAAAATTCAAAAAGTTTGTAGATAGAGGTACCAGCGGAAGGACAACATAACAACCAACAGGTGGCCGAGCATTTGTTTTAATGTGAGTGGTATTAAGGTATTATTTATTTTTTACAGAAGTTGGAAGTTCCTCCTGAACTTAGCATGACTCAAGCCTGAGCCCTTAAGCTCAGAGAAATTAAATTTTGCATTTATAATAATCTTTTGTATTGGAAAGATCCTGTTGGTTTACTACTAAGATGTTTAGACAAAGAAGAGTTAGTTGACGTCATACATCAATTTCACTCAAGTATTTGTGGAGGCCACCATTACTGGAAGACCACAACTCTTAAGATTTTAAGGGCTGGGTACTATTGGCCTTTTCTTTTTTCAGATGTGTGTGCCTTTGTGAAATCTTATGATAAATGTCAAAGATTCATAGGAAAACAACAACTAAAATCTCTGCCCCTGAGACCTATTGTAGTGAATGGTCCTTTTCAGTAGTGGGGTTTAGATTTTATAGGCGAGATTAATCCTTCATCTAGTGGTCAGCATAAATGGATCTTGGTAGCCACTGACTATTTTACAAAATGGATAGAGGCAATCCCCACCAAGAATTCCACTCATCAGGTCGCCATGAAATTTCTTTATGAGAACATTTTGAGCAGATTCGGTTGCCCAAAAAGGCTAGTAACAGATAATGCAACAACTTTCAAAGCCGATGCAATGGTTGACATGTGTAAATCAATGAGTATTCAATTGGTACATTCTACTCCCTACTACCCTCAAGGTAATGGCCTTGTAGAGTCATCCAATAAGAGTCTAATCAGAATCATCAGAAAGCTGTTGGAGGAGAATCAAAAGAGTTGGGATTCCAAACTAAAGTTTTCTCTTTGGGTAGACAGAGTAACTAACAAGAAATCCATAGGAACTTCTCCCTTCAAACTGGTCTATGGTACTGATGCCATTTTCCCTATTCAGCTAGTTTTACCAGTGGCTAATTTTTTTCAGGAAGAGCAAACTGAATCAAATGATATGGTAAGAAGAATGCTCAACTTGGTAGAACTGCAACAGGTCAGAGAACAACTGATGGATAAATCAGAGGCTCATCAAAAGAGGATCAATGACACTTTTGATAGAAAGGCAAAGGTGGATGATTTTCAAGTTGGTGACTGGGTTCTGAAATGGGACGCCCTAAGACAAGATAAAGGCAAACATGACAAGTTTAACTCTTTGTGGATTGGTCCTTTCATGATAACTCAAGTACAGCACAACAACACCTTCATTCTGAAAATTCTGGGAGGTGAAGAAATGTTTGGTGGCCTAGTTAACGGGTGTTTTCTGAAACTCTATTTTATCTAAGGCTTTGGAGCCTTGTCATTGTAATTTTATTTTTCAGCTTGTGTTTTTACAGAATAACTCCATGCCCAATGGAAACACTAGAAGATAGTTTTAAATTTTCTTTTCTCAGGAAAGGCATTGGTTATGTGGTTCTTGAAACCTCATAGGGAGGCTTTCACCCCCAATAGGAGCCAGTGTTATCTCCTCAAATAAATTAATCGAGATTTTGCATTTTAGGTGATAGGGAGTCTTTTAAAAAGGTACTTTTTAAATTTTTAAAGGTTCATTTTTCAAAGCTTTACCCATGCAATAAAGTTTAAATAAAAGTTGTTTAGTTTTTGTTTGATCTAATTCAAATCTTAGGTTTCAGTGGCATAGGCGAACACATCGATTGTTCATTAGCCACCGAAAGCCTTAGCTTTCAGAAGCTTAAATGAAGGAATCCAGGGCCATTTTACCCACCGAAATCGTTGAAGAAGGTAAAGACCAAGCACGTCCTATCACACGTTTCAAACGACAGGTTCGACGTTTCCATGATTGCACAAGCCGCCGAAAGGACTGGAGAAAGAACCGTTCACGACCGGAAAGCTGATCCCACTGTGATATGAGTGAATCTTTCTAGATCGCTATATCATTAAGTCATGCGCTGATGTACTTCCCATTGATTTCAGTTATTCGCCATGACTACTGCACATCATCAACCATTTTTCCACGCTCCTTGCAATCAATGCTACGTTCAAAAACTCACCCTAGTTATCTCAATTTTATCTTAGCCAAGCCGATTTTCGCTAAGTTTACGCAGTGTAACTCTTCCCGAAATCCACTCTTTCGATCACAGGTGTGCGAAAACGTCGTGGAAAATGAAGAAAGGAACGTCAATGCTGAGGAAGGAGCTCAACGATATCGGTTACCTGGAATCACATCCCGAGGTATGTCAAATGTTCAAGGATGCAGGGTGTTACAATTTTTGCAAAAAATTACAGATTTTTCATCAGCAGGTGGCAGAGGCTTTCGCTCTCAATTTCAATGGAAAGAAAGCAATTATCGGCTGGGATGAATTTGAGATTGATGAAGCCCTCATAGCTGAAGTCACAGAGCTTCCCACGACTGGAGAGAAATGGTTTAAAACCATTGTCATTAAGAATGTTGAATTCATGACCTATTTAAAACCAGAACACAGGGGTTTGATTTGGAAGAAAGATATTCCTGTATCTTTCCTTGAAGAGAAATGGCAGTAGTTATTGAAAGCTATAATGGTTTATATAACCTGTGAAGGGCGATACAACAGGGTGATGATTTATCATTTCAAACTTATCAACCATTTGACAAGTAGAAACCCACTTAATCTGCCTTATTTCCTCCACCAAATCTTATCGAAGATGGCTCATCAAGTCAAGGCCAAACCTAGTCAAGTTGCAGGTAGATTATACCACCATAGTTTAATCAAACTATTGATTTGTGAGCTGTTGCAAAGAAAAAGGTCAGGGCTTTGAGGAAAAAAGTAAGATCATGCTTCTCTTGAGACCCTTGCAGAGGTGGCAGTTCATTGCAATGAACCAAAAGCAGCCAGTAACCCTACAAATATTGAGCAAGACACAGAAGCCTAAAAAGATCAGTCCTGAGGCGTTTTTGAGTTGAGACAAGGGTATTTTTGAAATTTTCATAATCTCAGGTTTCAATGGTTTAGGCAAACATATCAATTGTTCATTAGCCACCGAAAGCAGAGCTTTCGGTAGCTAATCGGCCCGGATTCTTTTTTCTCTAGCTACCGAAAGCACTGATAAGGCAGAAAGCTAATGTTTTTGCACAGATATAAGTTTTTCTTATTCAAAAGACTAAAAAATGGTTCCAATCGATGGAAGATAATTAATGAAATCTCGATCAAGAGTTTGTTTTGGTTTTGGAGATGATTTAAAAGACATAAAAGGTAAACAACGGTTAGCTATTGTCAAGGAGATAAGACTGTTGACCGTCAACAGGTGTCAAGTTCGACTCCTTCCATATCACATGAGATCCAACAGCCTTGGAAGGCTCAGTATACCTGCCAAGAATATGAAGAACATAAGATAAGTCGAGAAGTTGGATTGATCTAGTCTACTTAGGCCAATTATTGAGTTTCTATTTTTGGCAAAATTTGATCCATTAATCTAGGATCTGAAAACTGCTTGTAAAAGGTTATAAAGCCAAGAACATTTGATGAACACAAGGTTCGATTTTGAGTTCTAAGATCTACTTTTGTTGTATGAAAGACACTTTCTTTAATATATTAAGCTTGCAAGCTTCTTTCATTTGTTATTATCAGACTCTCCTTCATCTTTGTCTATGCATATGAGTTGAAATCGTTCTTTTGTCTATGTTTAATGGTCCCATGGTAACTATCATCTTACTTTTGACTGTTAAGCAAGAATCATAAGCATCTTTGGCTGATTTATGTTTTGGTTAACTAATTGGTTTTTTTATCCATTTGTTTTATAAACCTATCTGATAATAGCTCCTGAAGGCCTTGTATTGCAAGAATATAGCTAGACTGTCTTGAAGATACAATCTAGTGATTAAGATATTCATCTTGATCCAAACCCACACCTATTATTGAGAAAATAGTTACCAAAAAGATTAAGTTACCAGGCATCTTTGATATACAACCTAGGAGAGTTTCCTGGAGTGATAACAGGTTGAGTTAGTCAAATGGATAGATAGGGTAAGCAAATAGATGGCAATGTCTAAGTTCTAGAATCAAATCTCGACACACACAATCACTTCTATATTAGCAACGTTAATCACGGATGGCAAAAAAGTGGTCCCGACACAACGTCAAAGGGGTTAAATAAGCATGCATCGTAATAGATTCCTCCAACGGACAAGAATGCCTCAATCAATATGAATCATCCCATTATGGCATAGTCTCAACGTCCCAAACACGGTCTATTCTCCCATAAATGCGTTTCCTAGCCGTTCGGAGTGTCATTCTAATGGTCGAGGCGCCTCCAATGGTCATATAGCTTCGTTGGGGCGAAGTCCCATTCTGCGTGGTTCTGCTGTTCTGGCAAGGTTTAGAGCCTACAAGCCTGCCTCCTGCGAAGTCTTCTCTGGAACTTCATGTAGCTTTTCTAGCTCAGATTTCTTCTTACTGAGCTTCCTTTCCTTCTTTCCTGTGATCTGAGTCTTTGGATTCCCCTTTCCATTCTTATTCTTATCTTCTCTCACGTCAACAGAACCAATTGTTGGCATAGGGGCATACCTAGGGTTCAACGCTTTGAAAACACACCAACAAAACCCTAACTACCGACCATTTCGGCAACACCTGCGAAGCAGATGTAGTCTCACCCGAGGTAGAGGCACATGGGGTTACATGACTCAGGTGTCTGTAACCAAGCTGGGACACAGATATGTGATTACAACACTTCATAAAGTAATTAGGGACAACACACATTAATTCATTAGCTTTATTCACATCCCTGATCAAATCCTAAGTATAGATCGACACAGTAACAATGACAAAATATACATCTCACTTAGCATCATAAGTTAGATCTAACACATTCAACATAGACAAAGCACTAAGCATTCATAGATCTATCTATGCACTAAGAAAATCTACAACATAAATATGACAACACAAAGAAAACCATCAATACATGATATGCGTGGTTCACCCCAGTGTGGGGCTATGTCCACCAACTGCTTCTTCTTCTTTATTAGGCTTCAATATCTTACATTCCTTTTCTCTTGCGCACTAAGCCACAGAGCCAAGCTTCGCACCAGACATGTGATCTGCACACTGCGCACCAAATCCACCTTCCCAAAATCAGGTCAAGGCACAGATCCAACTCCTCTATGAAGCACATAGCCTTACATACATGTTCTGTTTTACAAAGCAACTCAGGACTGCTTGCCTCTTGCACTTAGCTAGATACTACTACTTCTACATTACATCCTTACATATTTATACTTTTACAAAAAAGCCTAATCATGGGTAAACCCATGGGCCTACATCCCATAACCCATTACATAAACCCTATTGAACCCTTTGTTGGGTCCAAAAAACAAGTGAGATCCCACGATCTCAGCTTCGCCTGGGTGCTCCATCTTTGACCAACCTATCAAAGTCGAAAAGTTGTCAAACCTGACCAATGTTTCCTCAAAACTTGTTCGAGGGCCAACAATGAAACTCCTCCCTCATGGCATATTCATGCTCCCAGGTTGCATCTTCATGCTCCTAACCCTATTGCTCGATTCCAAAGTAGCTTGAATTTCCGATCCAATATGCACACTGGTTGAACTTGGAAGTCTCCTTCTTACTCCACCTGTATCACAATCCAATCAATTACATGAGTAACCTTAGGTACATACTTTTTAAGCAAGGATACATGGAATACATTATGAATGCACATGGATGCAGGTAGTGAAAGCATGTATGCAACGGGACCAATCCTCTCCAGGATTTCAAAGGGTCCACAATATCTTTCTACAAGCTCTGAACAATTTCCCAACTTTAGGGAACTTCTCTTGGTTTTTACTTTTAAGAACACATGCTCACCCACTTAAGTTCTCCATGAGTTCTTTCCTTATCTACATAGATTTTCTTCATGTATTGAACATCCTTTAAATTATGCTTTATCTTCACCATTTTTTCTTCCATTTCCATGAGCAATTCTGGCACAACCACTACTCTGTCTGCTAGGTTGTCCCAACTCACTGGCGTATTACACTTTCTACCAAATAATGCCTCAAATGGGATCATATTTAAATATTCTTGATACCCATTATTATAAGCAAAATCAACTAAGTGTAGGTAATCTTCCCATTTTGATGGTTTATCCATCCAATACATCCTTAGCATATCCTCAATCATTTGATTAACCCTCTATGTTTTCCCATCTCACTCTGGATGATATGTTGTGCTAAAATTCATATTTGTCCCAAATCCTTTAAATTATCCCTTCCAAAAATTTGATGTGAATTTGGAATATTTGTCGAAAACAATTGCCTTAGGCACACCATGTATCCTCGCAATTTCTCTCATATAAATATCTGCAAAGTTTGTTGCTTTGTGAGTTAGCTTCAATGGAATAAAATGAGCATATTTAGTTAGCTTATCCACCACCACCATGATGGAATCATGTTGCTTCACTGTTCTGGGAAACTTAGTGAGGAAATAAATTGTCACCAATTCCCATTTCCATTCCAGAATGGGAAATGGATATAGCAAACTAACTGGATGTCTATGCTCATCCTTGACCTTCTAACATTTTAGACATCTAGCAATATACGCAACCACCCATTTCTTCATACTTGGCAAAAAATATTGGCTCTTGACAACTGCAATTTTTTTCTGGTACCCTTGGTCCCCAACATAAGGCACATTACGCATCTCTCTCAGCACCGTATTTTTCAACTCACGAGAATTAGGCACATAAAATCTACGCATGTACATGAGGATTCCATCCTCCTTTATCTCATAATATAGATTTTTTTGTTGCAAACTACCTTGTTGTAATTTTTCTCTTGTCTCCATATAACGTTGATATGATTTTGCAGCTTCCAAAATTTCATCTTTCAAATCATATTTTTACATGCTAATGGTTGTAGCATGCATCTCATGCACCCTCCTACTGAGTGCATCAATCACCTTGTTCCCCTTGCCTTCGATATTCTTTATATCAAAGTGATACTCACTAAGGAATTCCAACCATCTAGTTTGTCTGGAATTCAAAGTTGGTTGTCCAAACAAATATTTCAAACCACTAAGGTCTGTCCTCAACTCAAATCGTCTTCCCATGAGATAATGCCTCCACATATTCAAGGCATGAACTATGGCTGCCAATTCTAGATCATGAGTGGCATAGTGCCTCTCATTCTCTYTTAACTTCCTTGACTCATAGAATATCACATGCCCATTTTGGCTAAGGACTCCTCCTAGCCCTTCCTTGCATGCATCAATGCACACAATGAAATCTTCATTTGGATCAGAAACCCTCAATATTGGTGCACTTTTCAATAAATTMTTCAAGTGTTGAAAACTCTTTTCACAATTAGAAKCCCATTCAAATTGCACACCCTTCTTTTGTAAAGAARTGATTGAGTGTGMTATCTTTGARAAKCCCTCAATAAATCTTCTATAATATCCTACAAGTCCCATGAATGATCTCACCTATGARACATTCTTTGGTATTGGCCATCCCTTAATGGCTCTTATCTTTTCATGATYCATAACTATCCCTTCCTATGAAATGATATGGCCCAAATAATGTATCYGCCTATGATAAAATGAACACTTTCTCAACTTTGCATATAGTTGATTCTCCCTCAATACTTGTAGCACCATTCTCAAGTGGTGTTCATGCTCTTCTTCAGAATTAGAGAAAATAAGTATTTCATCTAAGAAGACAATGACAAACTTATACAAGTAATTTCTGAAAATACCATTCATTAAACACATGAATATAATTGGTGCATTTGACAGCCCAAATGGCACCACTATAAACTCATAATGGCCATACCTTGTTCTAAATGTTGTCTTGCTGATATCTTATCCTTTAATTCTCACTCGATGATAGCCTAACTTGAGGTCAATCTTGGGGAATATCTTTGCCTCTTTCAACTGATCAAAATATCATCTATCCTTGGCAATAGATACATGTTCCTCACAATCACCTTATTCAATTTCCTGAAGTCAATGCATAGCCTCAAGGTTCCATCCTTCTTCTTCACAAATAAATTTGGGGCACCCCAAGGAGACATGCTTGGGTGTATATACCCATTTTTCAAAAGCTATTCAAGTTGAAATTGCAATTCCTTCAACTCTGGAATACTCTTCCTGTAAGGAGTCTTGGACACTGGGGCTGCTCCAGGCATCAAATTAATAGAGAAATCCAAACCCCTCTTTGTTTCCAACCCCAGTCTCTCTCCAAATACATCCTCAAACTCTTTAAAGACTACTTAGTCTTCAATTCTTGACACTTTATCCTTAGGTGTCTCTTCCATATTCACTGCAAATATTTGGCATCCTTTCATGAAGCTTCTTTTCAGCTGCAAGGCTGAAATTTCTCTGATAGTTACTGCCCTTGAAATACCCTGCATTGTTATCAAGTTCCCTTCTTCATTTGAGCAAGTAAATGTCTTGCTATATCACTCTAGGACAACATGATTCTTTTCCAACTAATCCATACCAATTATTCAATTATATGAGCCCAAAGGTATGATATTCAAATATTCCTTTGTGCTTAGTCCATTCATGTCCATTGGAGATTCCTCAACCAATTCACTAATTATTCTCTTAGCTCCCGTGGCTAACTAAACCAACCAAGATTTCCCAAGCTTGCTTCTTGGAAAATGAAATCTTTCCACCAACTTAGGATCGATATAACCATGAAATATTTTGAATCAATTAAAATAACAATAGGTTGATCATTGATCTTACCTTCCACTTCGATCATGTGAGATTGAAATTCAACTTGCTTGTTGTGTAGGGCTGCATAGATCCTTGGAATGCTCCTTCCTATGTCCTCAACTATATCATAATGCTATGCATTGTGAAAAATCCTCACTTGTTCACCTCTATGAGGGAAATATTTGTACATGTGATCTCCCTCACAACCTGAACATTTAATAGGTTGTTGTCTTGGTCTTTTTCTCAATGTTTCTAACATTCTGGGTTCAGTTTGAGTTGGTTGCCCTTGAGAATTATTCTTGAAGAATGATGGATTGAACCATTTATTCCTGTGCTCCATATTACCTTTATTTTTTTCCTCCCAATCCTTTTAGAAATTTGGTATTCCCCTATATTGATCATAGAGGTACCCAACTCTCCTTATTGCTTCCTGCAATGTCTTGGGATCATCATACTGAATCTTATCACTGAAAAATGAAGGTAGCCCACTCAAGAATATTTGAATATGGAACTTCTCATCCTTGATGAAGTCAACATACATCATCGACTCTAAAAATATCCTTTCATACTCATCCATGTTCATACTCCCAACCTTGAGTTCAAAGAACTCATTCATCTTCCTATCATAGTAATGCTTGGTCAAGTATTTCTTTTGAAAATAATTTTTGAACTACCTCCAAGTGAGTTTCTTCTCGCCAATGTGCTATACTTCTCATGTTCCCCAGTATGACTTATGAGCAGGAATTTATGGCCTTTGGAAGTCATCTGGACTTCATTTTTACCTTGCACTGTTTGTCCTGTAACTCCCTCATACAGGCTTCATTTAATCTATCTCGTTAGAAATATCTCTAGGAGATATTTCATTTTAGAAGCACAAAATTTTGTTCTGGACAAACATAAGTTTTGTACAAATTTGATCTTTAAAAAATGTTGTTTAGGCCTGCAAGTTAATGACTTGGAAAACACCAAATTTTCTTAGTAATTTTCATTATTTTCTGGGAAATTACACTATTTTAGATTTACTGGGTTGCTAATGTGGCATCTTGGTCCACCTGGCACTTTGGGATGATGTCATGTCATCCCCTTCTGGTCATGTTGGCCCTGCCTCTTCAGCCCCTGTTCCCTTCCTTCTCTCTCACTTCTCCCTGAGACGCATTCCCCTTTCCTTTGGGCCCCACAAACTTGCTACCATGTGGCTATTGGCCACAGGGATGGGAGAGCACCATTCCACGTGTGTATACTTTCTCCCCACTCTGATCGGACAACGAAGCACAATGGGAGACATCAAAATGATCGATGAATGGGACGATGTTTCACCCCCTCTTGACTTTCCGACTGTTAACAAGGGGGGTTGTCTGAAGTGGATCCCGTTGATTTTCATCTTGGTGATGTGGCATGATCATGTTGATCCCCCCCTCCCCCCCTGGTGGTTTCCAAAACTTCCAAGGGACCCCCTCAAAATCAACGTTCCATGGGTTCAAAATCATGGTTTCGTAGGGAGGTAGGCACCTCGTCCATCACGACTCCACGTCCTACCATATGCCATTGTTGCCACTCATCCCTTGTAGCATGCCATCATGGACTTGCGACCATGGAAATACACCTCACCCCTTCAACATCAGCTGAAAAGTGGCTCCACGTCATCGTATGGAAAAATACCCAAAATTTTGCAATTTTTCCAAATTTCGAATTTTTCAAAAATGCCAAAAAATGCGTAATTTCATAATTCCGCATAGACCACCATGGAAGCTATGAATTTAAGCTCCATGCATCCAATTTCAACTCTATAAGTTTCAATTCAATTTACGTACATGGAATTTGACTCTTCCACGTTGAATTCCCCATGAATTTAACTACAAAAATTTGGGCTTTTGCCCAATTTCACCCAATTCATAATTTCTTTCCTTGGGCCACCATTGAAACTATGTAATTAACTTCGTTACATCCAATTCATCCTTGTAGGCATCAAATTAATTTTGGCATCTACCATTTATCTCTCTGCGCAACTGGTGGACATTTTTAGGCACGAATTTCACTTAAATTCGTTGAGGAATTTGGGGCTTCTTACCAATTCTACCATGGATGCTCTACAAATAACCAATCCGACCAATTATAGGCCCAAAATTGTTCAGACTGAGATTGAAATTAGGTATTTTTAATCTGTGGGTTCAATTTATTCAAATTACTCGTGAAATTTCCCTTTTTTCACTGTAGTAATTTTCGATAAACATGTCACAGACATCCCTTTTTGACATTATGTCAAATAATTTGCATACATGCTCTACAAATTTCACTTTTGTGCTCTATATTTGGCCCTTGCAGGTATAATGTCAAAACTGGAGCTCTGATACCACAATGTAGCATCCTAATCCCCAAGCTGGGCCATGCCACACAAACGTTTTCCACTCTGATACTGATTAATTGATTAAATGCTCTGCATATGAATGTAATTATGAATTTTTAACAAGTATAACAAACTCATAAAATACACTTATATTTTGTAATTAATTGACTAGATGCAGACCCCAGATGTTCCTCCCAACCATAGGCTCTATTGTTCATCACTCTCAGTAGCAGGTTACCCCCGCGCTGAGGCTAAAACTCCACTAGAGAAGGCTTCCTAATCCAGAATAAGGTCTAACTAGCACAATAAAACTCAGGCCAAGGTTCCAATTCCCAACAATAGTTCCCAAATCACAACCTCTCATTCTCCATAGTCTATCCCACCCCAAGAAGTGTACCCCTTCCCTACTCAACAGTCCTTCAAATGTCTTGCTTCCCTTCCAAGGCTTCAACAAAAGACTAGATAGGAAGTCTCAGATCCTTGTAGCACCTAGAACACAATGCTGCTCTAATAATTGCAACACCCTCTAGCCCAACACACAAGGAAATCAATTCCCAATAGTTCTCTCATATAGAGAGAATTCTCACGGGCTTGACAACCGACTTCTTCAGCCCAAACCTCCAAGGAAATCACTAGTACAATCAAATACAAAGCTCCCAAGTAAAGGTACGAATGGTGGATGGAAGAGAGAGTACGGATGGTAAGAATCATAGAGATAATTATGAAAATGATTGGGAATAATGGGGAATTACACTAATTTCCCACAATATATTTGCATGTTCCCAACTTGACACTTGTCATGATGGGAACTACATGGGCCCCACTTGGGAATACTTTCCCCACTATTAGGAACTTAGGATAATAATATATCCCATAGTTTAGACTTTAGGAAATATTAGTATAATATTCCCATGACTTAAGCCCCCTTGGCTTAGACCCTCTTCCTAGACTCTTAGCCCCCCTTCCCTCTAGTGGAGTCTTAGCCCCCCATACTTTGTGTCTAATTGATCTGTAGAAGTGATGTATTTTATTAATATCATCGAGTGTTATTACATAGATTACATATTACAATGATAGAATTGTTGGCCTTTTAGCATCTAGGCTCTCCAGCCTAATAATCACACAAGCACTCTGGCCTCAAAATATATAAACAAAGGCTCTCCGGCCCAAAACATATCGTGGCTCACCAACCTATAGAATGTATGTACATTTACATTTGGGGTTCGTCCTAGGTGTATTACATGCACCTAATCATAGGTGGATCATTGCTCCCATTGCATCCATACATTTTTTAGTAAATCGAAGAGTGGGAAATTTTCATGTGTTAAACATTACTTTTTGTCTTGCTTAAAATGAAATGGAGCACTGATTCTTAATGCTTCCT
>JASDQU010012888.1:62700-76775 GCA_032191745.1 Picea mariana | reverse complement strand
GAGGAGTTGCTACATGCATACAAAGGAGTGTTCTAGGAGTATAAAGGGCTACCACCCAAAATGGAAGTGGAGCATGAAATACAATTATTTCTAGACACCCCATTGTCGAACATTCATTGTATAGATAGTCCATTCTGGAAGCAAATGAAGTGAAGAAGCAATTGTAGCAGCTACTAGAGTAGGGAGTGATTTGTCCGAGAACATTACCTTATGGGTCACCTATCATTATGGTACCCAACAAGGATGGGACTTGATGGATGCGTATCGATTATAGAACTTTAAACAATATTACACTCAAGAATAGGCACCCTCTACCCAATATCGATGATTTGTTAGACCAGTTGCAACACGCCAAGTACTTCACCAAGTTGGATATGAAATCAGGATACCACAAGGTATGTGTCAAAGAAGAAGACACTTGGAAGACCGCCCTCAAGACAAGGCATGGTCGGTATGAATGGTTGGTCATTCCATTTGGCTTATGTAATGCACCAACTACATTTACAAGACTAATGAATGATGTATTATGCCCATATTTAGATTCATTTGTTATAGTATATTTGTATTTGGTTTATAAATTTATCTAGGAATATCACATCTCACATCTTATGCAGGTGTCAGAGACCTTGAAAAAACACCAATTGCTAGGCTAACCTCAAGAAATGTGATTTTTCTCAGCAGTCATTGTTGTATTCGGGGTATGTGACCAATGGAGGGGAACTCAAGATAGATCCCACAAAGATGGATACCATCATGAAATGACTAGTTCCAACAAATTTCATTGAAGTTAGGATCTTTGTTGGGGTAGCATAGTACTTGCGGAAGTTCATAGCTTCATTTTCAACACTAATTGCACCACGCTATACCATAACAATGAGTGGTAAGAGTTTCCAATGGGGGAAGAATCAATAAAAGGCTTTTGATGAGATGAAAATAAATGTTAGTCAAGCGCCATTTCTCGCATTACCAACTTGAAAATTCCTTTCGAAGTGGAGACAGATGCAAGTGGATATGTCATGGGATCAATTTTGATGCGAGGAGGAAGGCATGTATGCTATCATTTTGAAATATTTCATGGGGTAGTTCTCAACTAACCTACCTATGACAAGGAACTCTATACCCTTTTTCAATCTATCAAGAAGTGGAAGCACTATCTAACCATCATCCACACAAATCCTCAGCCACTACAGTGTTTTCAGGCCTAGAGTAAGCTACAACAAACTGGACATTACAAGTGGATGTGGTTTTTACAACAATTCCATCTAGTCATCAAGTATAATAAGGGAAACACAAAGAGGTTCGAAGACATGGTTTTAAGGCCACCCACATCCAAGATTACAACTTTGGGAACTCCGATGCACATGGAGCCTTTTAGCCATGATGCATACAAAGAGGCATATACAAAAGATGAGGACTTCAAGGAGGTGTTTCAACAACTACATGACCAAATTCGTATAGAGGAAAGCGATGGTAAGGCTAAGTATCATGTCTAGAATGGGTTACTCTACAAGCTAGACAAGCTCTGTGTTCCTAAAGGTGAAATATTGGAGCTTATTAGAGAGGCTCACACCTCCAAGGTTGCAGGAAATTTTGTTGTTGGGAAGACGGTTGCTAACTTATGGATGTATGTGTACTGGCCCATAATGAAAGGCGACATAACACGATATATTAGAGGATGCATACTTTGTTGTACCAATAATCCTAGTGACATGAAGCAAGGTCTATACCATCCCTTACTGTAGATTTTAACCTTGTACAATATTTTACTGCAAACAGATTTTCAATAAAAGAACAGAAAAAATACAATGGAAAATACACACATTACATAGATATTTTTCCCCTGGAAACCCAAATTGGGAAAACCAACATATTTTATATTCATTCATAGTGATACATTGTTTACAATACAATACACATATAGGAGCTAGCGACATCCAAAACCCTAACCCAATGACCTGGATTAGTCAACAACCCTAATTCCTTAACCAAAAATAGAAAACCATCGGCAAAAACTATGTGCCGAAAAAACTCCCAACTATGGACACGAAAATCAAGGTGACATGAAAAATAAGGCAAAAATGTGATATGTTTCCCAAGGCAAAAAAAAATTCTTGGGGTCGCTTTCCCCAAACCCCTACAACCCCCGAAGGGGGGGGCTAATCCCCCCCCCTCCCTCAAACCACCCTGTATGTCCGACGCAACATAGAAGACACTAAATCTAGTTGTGCAAAGAATATAACACATACTTACAAGTACCCACTTGACCTTGGGAAATCATTTACATGGATTTTGTGGGAGGTTTACCAACAACCAGGAGGGGACATGAATTTCTATTTGTGGTAGTTGACATCATTAACAAGGTGTGCATTCTCATGCCTTGTAAAAATACCATCAAAGGACAAGAAACAACTAACAAGTTCTTTGAACATGTCTGGGTGCACTTTAGGATACCAAGGAGCATCATCTTAGACAAGGATACTAGATATCTCAGTTCATTTTGGACTACATTGTGGGAGAATATGGACACTAAGTTGAAGAGATATATAACATTCCATCCAAAAACAGATGGGTAGAAAAAAGTAGTCAACATGAATTTGGTGCAACTTTTGAGGGGTTACAATCAAAAGCATCCAAACACCTGGGATGGAAATATGATCTATACACAACACTCTTATAACATAGCCGTCCACACTTCCACTGGTAAGTCACCTTTTGAAACTTGCTTTGGATATTTTCCACCTTCACCCTTGGATATTGTATATGGACATAAAGGAGGAGTGAGGGAGGACCTTATAGGTGATGCAATGAGAGAAAAAATAATTGTTGAGAAGATTAGACAGACCTATTTGCAGGTACATGAGACATTGGAGAAGTCACAGGAAAAGTATAAGGCCATACATAATCAACACAAAAACAATAAGTCATTCAAATTGGGAGATAGGGTTTAGTTACAACTAAACAAGGAAAGACTAAAGGGTTCTGGTAAGAAGATTAAGGATTTGTGGTAAGGCCCATTCAATATATGTAACGCACCCGAACCCCAAACCATTACTTAGGTTGGTGGGATGTCAAACTTTCCTCTTTAAACCCAAACTCCTATATTTGACTGGAACCTATAGATGGAATATGATCCTCAAGATCTTCCCAATGATTGTAACCATGCTGAAAACCTAGCTCAAGTTAATAAGTTATGGCTTCCCAAAGATTCTTCGGCCTTCAGCCCAGATAATGTCATCCTAAGCCACGTGGAATCCACATGGACCACTCCTCCACATCTAACTGATGTGAGTTTTTGTTGATCTCTCTAGTGCATACCTATGGGTTCTAGTATCCTGCAACACCATGGGGTTTATCCTCACAGAAAAACTCATGTGAGAATGCCAACCATACAACTCGTTTATCTTCCTGACAGTCGTGAGTCACAACACTATTGGGTGCTTACGTTCAGGCTCTTCCACATGGATGATCCTTATGTGAGTTCATGATTTCCTTTGATGCCTGCAGTCTGCAGCGCTTGTTGGAATCTCACTCACAGACTTCGCCCGTCGGAACACCAACTTCCTATGTCTCCTACTTCTCTCCACAACCCAAATCCTGCAAATCCATCAGGTTTGACCTTTACCAATTCCAGGGTGGATCACATCTATTCCGACCCCTAGGAGCTAACATGTAGCTCATCAGCTCTTGTTGACATGTTACTTGACAATGTGCACCAACGTGGCACACATACTAAGCAGACAGATGTGGTGTTCCTCTCGACACTTGGACCTCATGACGAACCTTGCTCGTTCACTATGACCAAGTCGAAGGGTCATGCAACAATTTGGTGGGATATGTTACAAAAGGATAGGGTAGATAACTGACAAGAGAAGATTAGAACCTGGAGGAAGATGGTGAGAAAAATCAAGGTTAAATTTCTACATGTTTATTACCAATAGAATTTATGTAAATAGTTGCAAAATTTGAGACATAAAGAGATATATGTCAGAAAGTATACTAAATAGTTTTTCAAACTATCTTTCATATCAAGAATAAAGCAACCAGAATATCAAAGAGTGGCAAGGTATGTAAGTGGATTGAAGTATCAGATTCAGGATGAAATGAGTATGCATTACTTTCGTAATGTAGATGAAGCCTATCAAATTTCTTTGAAGGTGGAAGAAAATATTGATAGAAGTTTGAGGAAAAATATTTAGGGAAAAGGAACTAGAGGTAGGGGTAGAACAAATTCTGCTAAAAGAAGTGAAAGGAAGATGAAGCAACGAAAAGAGAGAATACAAGAGGAGGAAGTGGTGCTGGAAAAGGAAGAGGTTTCTGCAGAAGAAAGTATGTTATTACATGTTATAGATGTAGAGTAGAGGGTCACAAAGCATCAGGATGTCTAGAGAGGCAGAATGCAACAAGAAGAAATGAAGCCAGAACACAAGTTACCTAAGAAGATGAGACAATAATTGTTGGTGGAAATGTGGAAGTACTTCATCAATAACTATTAAAGTTTAAGCTATTATTATATTTCTTTTCAATTTACTATATAACCATAGCATAGATAGAATCATTGAAAGAAACACAATCATAAGATACACAACATTTATCCTGGGAAACCCTCATGGGGAAGAAAACCCAACAAAAACATCCTTAATATAGATAGCCAATACAATGCCAAGACAATAAACCAAACACTAGAGAATATCCTCCACTAAGCAATGCGCCTCTCTCTCTTCCTTCTTCCGCCAACTGGTAACTGCAGCTTCCTTCAATATTTGCGCACTAGATGAGTGAGCTAAGTGACTGATCAAATGAGGTATAGTCTTCCTTTATTTATACAAACTAGCAGGTGCTGAAAAGGTGTCTCTTCACTGGCAGAGCCGACTTGTCTTCTTGAGTGGTTAAAACCACTTTGAATTTTTGGGGGCTGACTTCTTAATTTGCATAATACAATTAGGGTTTGACCAATCCGCAAAAGGGGATTTGGTCAATTACAATGCCTGACATGATCAATCCACAAAGAGGATTGATCTAATCAATAATAAATAGAATACTCTTTGCAGTTACAATATTTCAACACTCCCCCTTAACAAGAAGGGTATTCTACAACATCATCAGGAGAGAGAGAGAGAGGGAAACAACATCAACAACATTTGGAACACTGACTGGCATATCTATAAATCATCGGAAGTTTTTCTCATCATCAATATCATCATTCACAACAGGGAGCTGTAATGGCATCATCATCTGCATCAACATGGATTAGTATAATACTAATACATCATCATCAATAACAACAACATCACAGTGCAAAGGTTGGAGCATCATCAACATTGGAACTAGGTTGGAAATCCTCAGCATGAAGCTAGCATCACAATACAAGGCTGGCAACACAACAACATCAACACGAAGCTGGAAATCTTCAGCAATAGGCTGGCATTATAGCACGAGGCTGGCATCACAACAACATCAACACGAAGCTGGAAATATTCAGCACTAGGAAGGCATCACAGCACGAGGCTGGAAACACAACAACATCAACACGAAGCAGGAAATCTTCAGCACTAGGTTGGCATCATAGCATGAGGTTGGAAACACAACACTATTCCCCATTTCGAGGGAGGTCCTTATGGACTACACCAATATTATCTCGAAAGTGCTCAAACTTTACATGATATAGAGGCTTGGTCAACACATCAACAACATGTTCATCCGT
Source organism: Picea mariana (assembly GCA_032191745.1). Lineage (NCBI taxonomy): Eukaryota > Viridiplantae > Streptophyta > Pinopsida > Pinales > Pinaceae > Picea > Picea mariana. The sequence continues at coordinate 71,074 of JASDQU010012888.1, read as the reverse complement.
GCTAACATAGTGGAGCTTTATGGCTCCCCTCTGCACCATATCACAGATGTAATGATATCGGTTCTCTATGTGTTTTGAATTTTCATGGAACACTGAGTTCTCTGTCACATTTATGAAACTTTGGTTGTCACATAGGATCATGTTTGCTTCCATATCCAGATCGAAAAATCCTGTCAACAACTTTCGAAGCCATATGGCTTCACAACTGGAGGAACATGCAGCAATGTATTCTTCTTCTGTTAGGATCAGAGAAATGCTTGATTGCTTCCTACTCTGCCATGAGATCATGGTTGATCCCATACTGAAACAACATCCTGAAGTGATCTTTCTTTCATAGAAACTTCCAACCCAATCTAAATCAGTATAACCACTCAGTTTGAAGTCATGATCTCCATTATAACTGAGACCACAATCTAATGTACCCTTAAGTTACCTCATCACATGTTTTGCAGCAACCAGATTAACACGTCTGGGTTCTACCAGAAACTGACTCAAGGTGTTCACAACAAAACATATATCTATCCCGGTGTTCGTCAGATACATCAATGATCTAATGATCTATCTGTACAACGTAGCATCAATCAATTCTGACGAAGTGTCAACCAGGAGATTCCACTTTGTTCCCATGGGTGTATTCATGGATTTTCACTCCAACATATCAAATATCTTCAATATTTCAACTGCATACTTCCCTTGGTTAATGAAGATCTTATTTGGGCTCTGCCAAACCTCAAGACCTAAGAAATAGTGCATTAGACCAAGGTATTTCATCTCAAATTTTGTAGCGAGCTTCTTCTTACAATCAATGATGAGATTTTCTTCTCCAGTTAAAAATAAGTCATCCACATAAAACAACAATATAATAGGATCATCATTCATAACCTTGAAGTAAAGGTTAGAGTCAGATTTACTTTTAGTAAATCCCAAGCTCGTTAGGAAACTGTCAATCCTTCCATACCAATCTCTAGGAGCTTGCTTCAATCCGTACATAGCCTTCTTCAACTTGCAGACATGAGTCTTCATGTCTTCAAATTCAAACCCTTGAGGTTGTTTTATATACACTTCTTCTTCAATGACACCATTCAAGAAAGTTGTTTTCACATCCATCTAGTGTAGCTACCACTTCATCTTGGCTGCAAGAGCTATGATGGTTCTAATTGAAGTGTATTTGGCTACAAGAGAAAATATCTCTTCATAGTCAATGCCTTTCTTTTGAGAAAAGCCACAAGAAACAAACCTTGCTTTGTATTTCTCAATACTTCCATCAGCGACATGTTTTATTTTGAAAATCCATTTGGAAGATACCACATCCTTACTCTTTGGTCTGGGAACTATTTCCCATACATCATTCTTTATAATGGTTTGGTATTCTTCTGTCATGGCATCTGCCCATTCTTTCTTATGAATAGATTCTTCAAAGAAAGTAGGCTCCTTCTCTAAGAGATCACACATCAAAGCCATATTACTGGAGAATGGCTTGGGTTTCTTCACTTGTCTCATGGTTCCTTCGGGGGCACCATACTTCTCTTCATATTTAATAAGTTCCCTTTCCCAGACTAGCTTTCTCTTGTGGGAGATCGTCATCTGGGGAGGTTCTTGAGATTCTATTATGTCATGATCTTCTATAATCTCCTCATTAGGAGAAGTTATGACTTCCCTCACTGGTTCTGCAACTCTAGGAGCCACATGTTCTTCTTCATATACTTCTTCAAGATGACATATTCTTGATTTCTTGAGTGCTACATCTTCATCATAGGTTACATCCCTGCTAATCTCAATATGATGGTAACCTGGTATATAAACTTTGAAGGCCTTGGAGACCTCACAATATCCAACAAATATTCCCCTCTTTCCTGAAGGGTCCATCTTGGTTCTCTTCTCTTTTGGAATCTGTACAAATACTGGGCAGCCAAATATTTTGAGATGGCTTACTTCTGGCTTCTTTCCGGAGAACATATCTTCAGGGGTATTGAACCCAAGTGCACTATGGGACAATCTGTTTTGTACATATACTGTTGTTTTTTTTGCTTCTGCGCATAAGTGCATTGGAAGATATTGATCATGGATCATGGTCTTCACTGATTCCATTATAGTTTTGTCCTTTCTTTCTGCTACACCATTTTGTTGAGGATTGTAGGGAGTGGTGAGATCTCTCTTAATTCCTTCATATTTGCAAACGTTTGAAAACTCTTTTGAGGTGTATTCTCCTCCATTATCTACCTGAGTATCTTGATATTTATTCCAAAAAGATTCTCTATCAAGACTTTGAATTCCTTTAATTTACCAAACACTTCATCTTTTGATTTCAAAACGTAAACCCAGGTTTTACGAGAATAGTCATCAATAAAGGATACATAGTGTACATACCCACTAATGGAGGTTGATGGCATTGGGCCACACACATATGAGTGAATGAGATCTATGACTCCTTCTGCTTTATTGTCTCTCTTCGGAAAAGGGTTCTTGATGTTATTTCCTTGTTCACATCCATTGCACACACCTTCATGGTCAACCTTGAATTCTGGTAGACCTGTGACTGCCTTTCTTACATATGGTAATTCCTTGTAGTTGATGTGGGATAATCTTCTATTCCAAATTTCACATGGATTCTCAATGGAATGGGTCATGGCTACTTCTGAGTGACCCTCTAGCTTATACAAGCCACCTTCTTCTTTTCCAATAACAATTGTTTCTTCCCTGGTTTTTCCTTTGGACCACATAAGAACTTTTCCATCTATGAAGGAAACTCTGAAGCCTTTCTTCTCTAAAGTTGAGATAGAAAGTAAGTTCTTTGTCAAACCTGGTACATATAGTACATCCTTCATCTTCATTGGGGTCCCTGAATCAAGTTTGTAAATTGATTCTCCTACTCCTTTGATAGGGTATTGATAATCATCTCCAAGTGTAAATTTTCGGGGAAAATTTTTCTCTAAAAGGAAAGAGAGAATGTCTCTTTGACCTGTCATGTGCTTGGAAGCACCATTTTCTATGAGCCAAGTGTCCTCACCAGATGACACCAATCCTGAGAGGGAAGAGATTAAGACATAGTCTTCAATCTGTTCTTTTATCATCTTTGTGGGTGGCTCTTCATCTTCAATTGTATGGGCATGGTACCTCTTGTTTCTCTTCTTGTATTCTTCTCGTCTAGATGGACAATGCTTAACAATATGTCCCATTTTGTCACAATGGTAACATTGATAGGATGAGAAATTATTTTCTCTTTGACCTTTCTGAAACTTCTGGAATCTCCTTGGAGGATGAGATTCTTTATGTATGAATTTGTTTTGGGGGTGAGACTCCTTATGAGTTTCTTTCTGAAAGTAAGAATTCGTTCTTCCTCATTTAGTATTAGTAGCTAGGGATTGATCTTCATCTCTTGATAGAAATTCTTCTCGGTTAGCTACTATTTCTTCTTCTTGAACACATTCTTCCCAAAGACTATCAAATTGTAGTTTCTCCTTTATGGCACAAATAGTTCGGATGAATGCATCCCAAGGTATTGTGAGACCATTAAGGGTCGTCATTATAAGTTCCTCTTCATCTATAATATCTTCAATTGCTTCTACCTGTTCTTTGGATTGTGATATTYTGGAGAAATATTCCTGAATTGTTTCTCCTTTCTACATCCTTGTATTCTTGAGTTGAGTTCTTAGAGTCATCTTCCGATTGATGTTCCTTCCTTCATATAATCTGGTTAGGGCATCAAACATTTCTTTTGGAGTATTATTTGAAGCCACTTGAGGAATCAAGTGATATTTAATAGAATCTGCAATGGTTCTTTTGGCCCTAACTGTGTCCTTTTGGTGTTTTTCTTTAGCTACAACATCAACAGGTTCTGGTACATTCTCTTTAATGAATATTTCTAGGTCATTCTCTTCAAGAATGAGTGCAATCCTATACTTCTAGGTACAAAAGTTTTCCACACCTTCTAGCTTGTTAGAAAGATTAGTGCTTGCAGACATCTTTTACATGGAGCTAGGAAACTGAACAAAAATTGAAAATGCTCAGAATTTAATTTTGAACTTACTAGGAGGTTTGCTTGGCTGAGGCGAGTAGCCTGGTGTAGTTATATTTCAGAAACTCCAACTTTTCCCCCTTCAAACTTGACCAGCGGATTTCTTGACTGGTATTTCTGGTTTTCTGGTACTTCTAGTACTTTTGGTTTTCTGGTACTTCTGGTACCGATGAAAACTAGGGTTTCACTTTCCAGGAGTTCTATCCACTAAAAAGGTGTGCTAAAGGTGCCAATGAGTTCCTTGGGCTAGGGCACACTTTTCTAGATGATCTTTGGGATGAAATTAATCTTCAATAAAAGCCCTAATTTTCTTGTACGACAATAGTGACATTTTTCTTTATCTAGTGAAAGATGCTCTCTTCAGCTTAGCTCTGATACCATGTTAAAGTTTAAGCTATTATTAGGTTTCTTTTCAATTTACTAGATAATCATAGCATATATAGGATCACTGAGAGAAACACAATCACAAGATACACATCATTTATCCTGGGAAACTCTCTTGGGGAAGAAAACCCAGCAAAAACTTCCTTAATATAGATAGACAATACAATGCCAAGACAATAAACCAAATAATAGAGAATATCCCCCACTAAGCAATGTGCCTCTCTCTCTTCCTTCTTCCGACAACTGATAACTATAGCTTCCTTCAATACTTGCACACTAGATGAGTGAGCTAAGTGAGTGATCAAATGAGGCGTTGTCTTCCTTTATTTATACAAACTGGCAGGTGCTGAAAATGTGTCTCTTCACTAGCAGGGCCGACCTGTCTTCTTGAGTGGTCAAAACCACTTTAAATTGCCTAGGGGGTGACTTCTTAATTTTCATAATACAATTAGGGTTTGACCAATCCACAAAAGGGTATTTGGTTAATTACAATGCCCGACATGATTAATCCACAAAAGGGGATTAATCTAATCAATAATAAACAGAATACTCTTTGCAGTTACAATATTTCAACAAGAACTAGTAGAAAACCTAATGTTTAGAAGAATATTACTCAAGCCTAAGGCAAAGGTAGTAGAAGAACTTGAACAAAGAAAGAACTTGAACAAAGAAATAAAGTGTTAAAACTAAATGCACATTTCAGGATAAGTGTTGTCATTTTGTCATCGATGGTGGAAGTACAAAAAATTTAGTATCCACATAAGTAATGGAGAAATTGAAATCGAAAAACATTCCACATCGGAATCCATATAAGGTGTCATGGTTGAAAAGAGGACAACAAGTGGGTGTGACTGAACAATGCTTGTTGAGTTTTTAGATTGGAAAGTTCATTGAGAAGGTATTGTATGACATAGTGGAGATGGATTCTTGTCATGTACTACTGAGAAGACCATGGATGTTTGATAGAAAATGTTTCCAGGATGGAAGGAAGAAAACTTATGAATTTTTAAAAGAAGGAAAACAATACAAATTGGAATCAATGGTGGAGGCTAAGACATGTGGAAGTGATAGTAAAGGAAAGAAAAACATAAATATTTGTAGAAACCATCACATTATTATGTGTTCAGCCAAATAATTATTGAGAGAACATAAATGACCCATTTATGTTTGGCCTTAATGCCAAAAAAAATTCTAGAAATTGGAAAGATAAGCTTCGTGCCACCAGAAATTCAACCTTTGTGGAATGAATTTAAAGAGATTTTGGGAGATTATTTACCAACAAGTTTACCTCCCTTGAAAAGTGTATCACATCAAATTGATTTGATACTAGGATAAAGTCTACTAAATAAATCTCCTTATCGGATGACTCCAATAGAGAGTGAGGAAGTAAACAAGTAGGTGAAAGAGTTGCTTGACAGAGGATTGATCAGAGAAAGTTTTAGTCTGTGTGTTGTACCTACAGTTTTGACACCCAATAAAGGAGGTGACTGGATAATGTGAAATGATTCATGAGATTACTATTAAGTGAAAGTTTCCCTTACCAAGGATGGATGACCTCATGGATTGTTTGAGTGGGGCCAAATACTTTTTAAATATTTATTTGAAGAGTGGTTACCATCATATTCAGATAAGGGAAGGTGATCAATGGAATACAAAGTTCAATACAAAGGACAGGTTGTTTGAATGGTTAGTGATGCCATTTGGGCTAACTAATGCACCCAAAACATTCATGAGAGTTATGAATGAAGTTTTGAAAACATTTTTTGGTAAGTTTATTGTTGTATACCTGGATGAGATTTTGAATTTTAGTAAAACCAAAGAAGAACACCTGGAGAATGTGAGGAAGGTGTTACAATGGTTTAAGGAAGAAAAATTGTTGATAAATTTGAATAAATGTATGTTTATGAAGGATGAATTAGTGTACTTGGGATTTGTGATTTCCAAGGAAGGCTTGAAGATGGATTCTGAAAAGGTTAAGGCTATTTTGGAGTGGACAACACCTAAATATAATTTTGGTGTGAGAATTTTCCATGGATTGGAAATATTCTATAGGAAGTTTATCAGAATTTTCAACGAGATCTATGCAACAGTTACTGAATGCATGAAAAAGGAGATTTTCAAGTGGACAATAGCAGCCATGAAGTCATTTGAAGACTTGAAGAAAAAGGTAACTGAACGACTAGTTTTGACACTTACATATTTTAATAACATATTTCAAGTGGAATGTGATGCAAGTGTATCAACAATTGGAGCATTTTTTAGTCAAGAAGGAAGGTCGATTGCATTCTTTAGTGAGAAGTTGAATGATGCTAAGAAAAATTACTATGTTTATGATCAAGAATTTTATGTGATTGTGCAATCTTTGAATAAATGGTGACATTACTTGCTACTGAAGGATTTTGTCTTATTTACTGATCATAAGGCATTGCAATACATCAATAGTCAAGGTAAGTTAAATCAAAAGAATTCCAAATGGGTAGAATGTTTTCAAAAGTACTCGTTTGTTTTGAAGAACATGTCTAGAAAGTCAAATAAAGTTGCATATGCACTAAGCCGGAGAATAATGATGATGAATGCTTTGTCAGTAGAAGTTGTTGGCTTGGAATGTATGAAGGAATTGTATGCAGAAGACGTAGATTTTGCAGAGGCTTGGAAAGCATGCAAAGCACCTTGGAGCATTGATAGGACACCATATTTGGATTTCCACATCCAAGAAAGTTTATTGTTCAAGAATCAAAGTTTGCGCATTCCATGTAGTTCATTACGACTGAATCTTATTAAAGAGTTGCATAACAGAGGTTTAGGTGGACATTTTGGCATTCATAAAACCACAATGTTAGTGAAAGAAATATATTTTTGGCCTAGCATCAACAAGGATGTTAAGAAGTTTGTTGAGTGCTACAGAATCTACCAACTCACCAAAGGAAAGAGTCAAAACATCGGATTGTATAAACACCACTTGTACCTGAGAGGCCATTGGAAGATATAAGTATGGATTTTGGTTTGAGACTGCTTAGGACGTAGAGAGGTCATGATTCTATGATGGTTGTAGTGGATAGATTTTCAAAGATGACACATTTCATACCATGCAAGAAAACCAATGATGCTACTAAAGTGGTTGCTTTATTTTTCAAAGATATTGTGAGATTGCATGGATTGCTAATAAGTGTCACTTCTGACAGGGATACGAGATTTCTTGGAAATTTCTGGAGAATACTTTGGAAAAATATGGGTTCCAATTTTTTGTAAAATTTTGCATATTATCCTCAAACGGGTGGACATACCAAAGTAGTGAACCGAAGCCTTGGAAATTTGTTGAGCAGTTTGAGTGGGGAGAAGTCGGGACGATGGGATTTGATCTTGGTGCAGGATGAATTTTATTATAAAGATTCTATTAATAGATCAGTGGGAAAGAGTCCATTTCAGATTGTTTATGGATGCTCACCAAAAGGAGTTGTTGATTTGGTTAAATTTCCAAATTTGGAGGACAAAAGGAGTGCTAATGTAAGTGGTTTTGCGGAGAGCATACAAGAAATGCATGAGCATGTCAAAAGAAAGCTACAATAGAGCAATATCAAATATAAATAGGGAGAATGTTTGCGAAGAAGAAAAAAAGTTTTTGAAAAAGGAGAGTTGGTAATGGAACATTTGAGGAAAGAAAGATTTCCAAGAGGTATTTATAGTAAACTAAAGTACAAGAAGAATGGACCATGTTGATTTTTTAGAAAGATTCATGATAATGCCTATAAGTTAGAGTTGTCGGAAGATTTTGACATTTCTCCAATATTCAATGTGCCCGACTTCAGGGGTGATTTTAAGAACCCCCCCTAAATTTATATGTATAATAAATGGGCGAATCCCCATGATACATAGGAAAAATTGAAGGCTATTTTATCAATAATATAAAATGTATATATAATTTTTTGGCGAATATTTTAGTCAATTATATAATCTTGTAAAATATTGGCGAATATT
>JASDQU010012888.1:45668-56912 GCA_032191745.1 Picea mariana | reverse complement strand
TTATAAAGGTGTGATAAAGTGGTTCTTTTATTAAAGTGACTTTTTTAATAAAGTGTACCTTCTAATATTAAAGTGACTTTATTTCATAAAGTGCACTTATATTATAAAGTGAAAATGTACTTTAATATTTTAAAGTGATTTATTTTGGAGGGAATGAATCATGACCCTTGATCTTGTAAAGGCAAGATTAGATCCTAGCCATTAGATCTAGGGTTGGAGAAGATGAAGGGTCACTTTCATATTATAAGAGAATGCAATGGGTAGTGTGCAAGACACAGTGAGAATGAGAATGAGAGAGATTTCTGAGATAGCTTGAGAGAGGAGAGTTAGGGAAACAAGGAGGGCACATTTCCCAAGAGAGATTGAGCACAAATCCCAAGGGAATATTTTTGTGTGAGTGTTGATAGTTATTTTTGTCGTTGGAGGCCATACTGTACAGATCCATACAATCTGTATAGAAAGGGAAAGAGGGCACGAAAAGAGAGGCAAGTTTGACATGGTTTTCGAGGTTGTTTTGGAGGGTTTTTCTTGCTCCAGCAGGGTCGTACAGAGTTGTCTGTACAACATATTGTGGGCACATTTTCCAAGGTGATGATTTCTGGGTAGGTCGTATAGCAATATGAATTTGCATGTTTCCCAAGGAAAATATTGTGGGGGCAGCTTTTGTGTGTTGTAAGTGAATTTATCTTGCTGGAAATTGTATTTTGTTGTTGATATGTACTTTCCTAAAGCTATATAAATCTCTCTCTCTCATTGGGTTTCCCCACATTGGGGTTTTCCTTGGCATTGCCTAAATTTCTGAGTATTTCTAGGTTGAATGGTTGTTGTTCATTGTGTTTATTCTGCTGCAAAATTTCTTAGCAATTTGTATTTTTGTTTATGGTAATTTCTGAATGTGGGTTTAGACATTTCAGAGTTCATAGAAGACAATTATATCTAGGTTTCTAAGTGTATGACATAATTTAGTACTTGATGATTTTTTCATTTAATTTCTACATGGTATCAGAGCTTGGGCTCTAAATGACAGTGAGCAGTGAGTTTTTTGGGCAAGTTTGAAGGGGGGAAATATGTTGTTTGTTTTCCTTTGAATAATGATAGGGAATATGGCTGCATGCATTAGATTTTACGATCGGTTGGATGGCATTTCCAACTATTTGCAGTGGAAGGTATGGATGTCAGTTGTTCTCAAGGAGAACAAGATTTGGAACTATGTCAATTTTGTTGTTGTGGCTCCCACATCAAATCCTTTTGATTTGGATTTGCATGAAGTAAAGGAGGCCAAATATCAGAGGATCATTTTGGATGGTGTGAAGGACCCTCTCATTCCACATTTGTCTGAGAAGAAGACAACTTATGAAATGTGGAAAACTTTTAAGAATTTATTTGAGGCTAAGAATGCCAATCGGAAGATGGCCTTGAAAGATAAGTTGCATGACTCGAAGATGGTTAAGGGTGAGAATGTTGCATCCTATCTTACCCGGATAGCCCAAGTTAAGGGAGAGTTAGATGCAGTGGGAGAGATCATCTCAGAAGTTGAGTTGGGGAGGATAGCCTTGAAAGGCTCCACAAAGGCATGGGATGTCTTTGTGAAGTGTGTGGTGGGTCGAGAAAATTTTCCAGATTGGAGCAGGTTGTGGGATGAATTCACTCAGGAGGAGATATGAATGGGGTCTCATAGCAGTGGTTAGAAGGAAGACAAAGTTGAGGAGAATGTTGCTCTTGTTGCAAAGGGCAAGAAGAAAGGAAATTCCAGGAGGAAATTGAGTAAAGTCAGATGTTACTATTATAACCAGTTGGGGAACCTTGTTTCTCAGTGTTCTGAGAAGAAGAAGAAGAGGAAGGAACATGAGGGGCCTGATATAGCTGCTACAACAACCATGGAGGACTTTTCATCCAAGTTTGATATGAAATTTTCTTTGGTTACTCTACTATCCAGTGTTGGTAGTGGAGGATTTGAGGGTGATAACAGATGGATTGTTGACAATGGATCATCTTGTCACATGATGGGAATATGGCAAGCATTTGTTATTATCATAGAGACAAGTCCTGATCGATTGGTGGAGAGTGAAGTAGGTATGACATGAGTTGTACGTGTAGTTGGAAGGGTTAGATTCTGACTCGAGTATGGAGGATTCCAGGAGATTTATGGAGTTATATTTGGTCTAGGGTTGAGGGTTAGTTTTCTCTCAGTCTCAGCCTTGGAGGATGTTGGATATTTTATATTGTTCAAGAGGGGACATGTATTTATCTAATGGGAGGGAGCAGACCCAGTTGAACCACATCTAATTGGTGATCGGGTGGACATGTTGTACATGTTGCGAGGAAAACCTTCAGTATATGATTCAACATCGGATGAGGAGTAGGAGGCTCTTGAGACTGCAGTGGGCCCAAGGGTTTAGTCTTGCATTCTGAGAGAATAGAGGGAGTCTCTTCTAAGCACCAGTAGGAGGCTCAGTTGGTGTAATCAAACCAATGCTCAGGGTGGAGTGGATTCGCCTAGGACCTCATGGTTCAGAGTAGTTGTCATGAGGATGTCTTCTGGTTCAAGTTCTGTGTAGGTGTTAAGGATGGCTCTAGGTTTAGAGGGAGCTCCTATTGAGTACAGTGTGATGAGACCGGATGATGGAGATGGCAATGAGTACATCCTTCGCTAAGAAGGAGTGTTATCTTTTTAGCTCGGGAGGCATTCCGCATGTGTGTCTTGTATGTGGAAGTAACCTTGTACCTACACTACTAGACACTTGACTTTGTAATGGGTTTTTATAAAGTTGTGATAAAGTGGTTCTTTTATTAAAGTGACTTTTTTAATAAAGTGTACCTTCTAATATTAAAGTGACTTTATTTCATAAAGTGCACTTATGTTATAAAGTGAAAATGTACTTTAATATTTTAAAGTGATTTATTTTGGAGGGAATGGATCATGACCCTTGATCTTGTAAATGCAATATTAGATCTTGGCCATTAGATATAGGGTTGGATAAGGTGAAGGGTCACTTTCAAATTATAAGAGAATGCATTGGGTAGTGTGCAAGACACAATGAGAAGGAGATTGAGAGAGATTTTTGAGATAGCTTGAGAGAGGAAAGTTAGGGCAGCAAGGAGGGTGCATTTCCTAAGAGAGATTGGGCTCAAATCCCAAGGAAATATTTCTGTGTGAGTGCTGATAGTTATTGATGTTGTTGGAGGCCGTACTGTATGAATCCGTATAGTCTGTACAACAAGGGAAAGAGGGCACATAAATCAAGGCAAGTTTGGCATAGTTTTCGAGGTTGTTTTGGGGGGTTTTCTTGCTGCAGCAGGGTCGTACAGAGCTGTATGTACAATAGATTTTGGGCACATTTTCCAAGGTGATGATTTTTGGGTAGGTCATACAACAGTGCATATTTGGCACATTTCCCAAGGAAGAATATTGTGGGGCAGTTTTTGTGTGTTGTAAGTGGATTTCTCTTACTGGAAATTGTATTGTTGCTGCTGATATGTACTTTAATTAAGCTATATAAATCGCTCTCTCTCATTGGGTTTCCCCACATTGGGGTTTTCCCTGGCATTGCCTAAATTTCTGATTATTTCTAGGTTGAATGGTTGTTGTTCATTGTGTTTATTCCGCTGCAAAATTGCTTAGCAATGTGTATTTTTGCTTATGGTAATTTCTGAATGCGGTTTTAGACATTTTAGAGTTCATAGAAGATAGTTATATCTAGTTTGTTAAGTGTATGATAGAATTTAGTACTTGTTGATTTTGTCATTTAATTTCTACAGTAATTCCTCATGGCATTTTTTAAGTTGCTAAATTTTTGTTAACAAGTTGTTAGTTGTGCACTCTATGGGTAGACATCGGTTCTGTAGTTGGTTGTGTACAAGATCGAGAGTGACTACATCAAGAAGCAAATGAAGTGTTAAACAAATATTTAATTACTCCTATATTTCAATGGGAAACAACGTAATGAGCAGGTGCTTTACCTTTCACTAGTTCTGAAGTTTTGCCTTTGTCGTCTAATTATGTTTGTGTTCTTTGATATTATCCCATGGAAATTTGAAGTCATTTTCTTCATGTGACCCATTCTTTCTGCAATGGGTACAGTGAAGAATACATATCTCGCGGGGATTAGGTCTACCCTACCTACCTCTCAGCTTCTTCTTTCCATGACCCTTCATTTCTTACTTGGTATGAAGAGAAGAAAGCAAGAAATATTGGTCATTACAAGAAGTTATCTTTGATCTCAATTCACACAGTTTGGTGGTTGAATACGCTTCCATAGAGTTCAAATATTCACACATCAAAGGTTGTGCATTGGAGTGCATTCATGTTTGAAAACAAAACTCTCTTGATATCAATCTACATAACATCATATTTCTTGAAATTCTAAGAAGATCTTCCAAAGACATTTATTCATCTAGAAGCCTCCCAATGAACTCTGAAATTTTTGAATCATTAAATTTTTCTTGAGATCTCCTTTCTTAGTATAAAAAGGTGACATTGAGTCAAGATAATATGAGATTCAACATTAATGCATTTTAGTACGGAGAATAGAAACTATACATTATAAAATAGGTAAAACCTCATTGAGAGAACCAAAATTCTTGAAGACCTCAACTCATGTGGTTGTACGTGCTTTCAAATTCTTTGCTCGAAATAGATATCTTCTTTGCATGATTTCTTAACCGACGACATTCTTCCCAAGAATATCCAACTGAAGTTGATACATAGTCTTAGATAGTCGCTTTGCATTGGAGAGAAACGAAAAGAATCATTCTTCATGTTGGAAGAGTATTCGTACGGGCTCTATATGAGCGAAGGAGTCCATTCTCATGTATGTATTTTTACATTTCTGTCAATTTTGAGTTCTTCTTCAACACTGGTATTCTATTATCCACCAACATGGACACTCTCGACTATTCCAACAAAACTTGTTTGATACCACTTCGATGGGTGATGGAGGCGAACATTCATCGTAGGCCCAAAATATGGCTACTTACACCTTTTGATTAAGTATCCCACCAATAAGTTGACAATCAAGAAATTCTTTCAATCAATTAGAAGCTAGTGAGAAATGCCTCGTCGATTGCGAACTAGGATTTTGTGGGATGTGAGACAAATTAGGATCTTAATGAATAAATGTTCAAGACTAGATATTTCACATGCAGTTGGTGTTGTTAGTGGACACGTGGAAAATCCAGAGCATTGGAAATGGGTGCTTCGATATCTTAGAGGCACAAGTATCACCTACAATGCTTGTAGTGATTTAGTCTGTGGTTATGTTGATTCAAATCTTGCAGGATTTTTGGACAAGAGCACATATACTTTACGTTATGTCTCGCATGAATGCAATGATCTATTGGGTAAATTTGGACAAGTGCAGGATAATATATTTTGTGGTAGTCAAAGTGTTGTTTAGTTGACCAATAGTCTAGTATACCAAAATGGGACAAGGCATCATTTTGTAAGATAGTTTATTGATGGAGGTAGAGTGGTCCATACTGGGGAAAATTGTGTAGACATGTTTACACAACTAGTTCTATTAGAGAAGTTGCGGTGGATTTTGGATTCTCTTGGATTGCAAGAAAGGTGATGATTGGATTTTTTAGGAAAGGTATCAAGAAAATTGTTTTCAAGGTGGAGATTGTTGGGTGGTGACATCACGTATTTTCAATTACAATTCATTTTCATTGTCCTCAAATGTGGTTATCTCTATTGGAGGTTTCTCAAGCGCTTGGCTTTCCATATCCCTAAAAACGCTTGCAAAATTTATGTTTAAATGTAGAATCCCATGAGGTGCTTAAATAGACTTGAAAACTATTTTATTCACTGATGATAAAGCAATAAAGAGATATATTTCCCCTTTGTTCGTTCTTTCTATATGATGTGTTATCATTTTCTTTCTCTATTCATTAATTCTTGTTTTCCATGCTCGATTACAACATGTTGGACACATGCGCGCGCGTGCGCATGCACACACACACACACACACACACACACACACACACACACACACCATGTGTCAATTCCATGCTGAGCACAAAAGGAATTACAGAGCTCCCTCACACTGAACAACACACTATTGAAATGCTTGAACTATAATTTTTTTTTTTTTACTTTCAATTGCTTTATATATATAAATTGATATTGAAATGTTTTACTTTACGTGACATTGAAGTGTTTTATTTATATCTCAAATTGAAATATTTTTTGTTATTAATATATTTTTAAATTTTATTTCTCAACTCCATATTAAGCATTAAAGTAATTGCACATCTCCTTCATAATGAAGAGTATAAATAACTATTGGATTACTGAGAGGGGGGGTGAATCAATAATAGAGAAATTTAATCCTTTTTAACCACAAAATGCAAGTGTTATATCAATGTAGCATTATCATACAATAGTTGCAAAGTAAATAAACAATGAAAAAATAAGAAATCATACACATATACAGTACACCAGTCTTTTTACGTGGAAACCCAAAGCGGGAGAAAACCACATAAATCTTTTTCTTATATTTCTTTAATAATTACATTTATTGGAAGCACCAACTTCCTTTTTTTTCCAGCTCCAACTGGAAGGAGGATCCAACCCCCTAGTTTCTTAGGCTACAACCTAAGGGAAGATCCAACTCCCCAATTCTTTGGCTACAACCAAAAGGAGGCTACAACCCCCTTTGTTCTCCAGCTACAACCACCTGTCATTGCCCCATTCAACCGCCCTGACGTATAAGTAGAATGATGGAACCACTGTAACACTATCACTGTGAGATATACTAATGTAAACATGTACCAATCAACCTACACCAAACAACCTGTAAAAACCTGTACCAATAGTATGTGCCAACATGTACCATACACCAACATGTACCTCAACCTGTACCATAAATAAATGCATCAACCATGCACCAAACCTGTACAAATAACCTATCACAATAACTTGTCCAAACAACCTATCACAACAACCTATCTCATCAATCATATCAACCAAATCATATCTACTCACCAAGATCAATCACCAAGACAACTCTCAACCATATGCACAATTTCAACAAGATGTGCATCAACCAAGCATAACACAACAACTCATAATCATCATCGAGATCGATATTTGCTTCTAATAATATACCAAGACAAGTATGCTACATCATCCATAAACCATTTTTCAACAATACTACTAACAAGTTCCTCCAACCATGTACCAAGTATGTACCAATCATGCATCAAAAACTCATCAATATGTACCAACATCATCAACTATACACCTCATGTATGTGCCAACTCATCAACTACTTGTCTCAACCATGTACCCAACATGTACTCAACCAAAATCACTCATCAATTTCATCATCCAAATCTGATTTGTAACTCTGTAACAGACTTGGTGTATATGATCACATACCTTCAAACCTTCCTCAACATGAGACTAACATTTTCATCAAATTTTACTTTAGTCTCACATGAATATTTTTGGATTAGTCAACAACCCTAAATAGTACACAATGTTCTTCAGTGTCTTTTCTGCAATTTCTCCAGGTTTCACTTCTTGGAACCTAAAAAAAAAAGAGTTATAGCAAAAATGACATACCTTGTTGAATTCTAGCTTATTCTAGAGAGAGATCTTGTAGAGTGTGCCCCGCACGAAATATTTGTTGTATGGATATGAAAATGGTACAAATAATACTACAGACTATACTTCAACCAATACATTTGGTCTTACTCAATTTGGATATGTTATGAAGAATTTATGACGTTTTTACCCGAAACACATGTTTTAGACTAGTTTCAGGACTAGCCACAAACTCTATTTTCCACGGAGTGTAACTCCAAAAATACAACGACCCACAAGCTGAAATTTTTATCATAGCTACTTGGATATGTTTCCTCAACGTCCTCCATATTTTGCAGTCCGAATCATTCTAGATTTTTTTTTTTTTTTTTTGTGAAAATGGTGAGATGACCTGTAAATAACATACCTTAGAAAACATCATCAAAAGAATTTATCTTCCCTTGAATTTTGGCCTTCTTTACTTCACCTTTCCATTGAAATTCGCCTTAGATATCCTTTGGTTACCTTAGTCACTTGTATATATTCAATATGCTCAAGTGTAATTAAAATGAAAGACCCTTGCCTCTTATTTATACTTTTATGTAGCTTCCTCAAGGGGTTACCTTCTAACCATCTTAAACCACTTTCCTTATTTTAGGGCTAACCCACTTATAACCACTTGTCCACTTAGTAATTTATCCATTAACTTTATTATTTAAATAATTTATATTGTATCCACTTTGACTTATAGTACACTCATCACTTCACTTCACTTCTTCCTCAAGGGGTTACCTTCTAACCATCTTAAACCATTTTCTTTATTTTAGGGCTAACCCACTTCTAACCACTTCTAACCACTTAGTAATTTATCCATTAAATTTATTATTTAAATAATTTATTTTGTATCCACTTTGACATATAGTACACTCATCACTTCACTTTATTATTTAAATAATTTCCTCTTTGCAACCACTTTGACTACTTTGACCTTTTAGGGCTTCTAGATGACTCATGAGGGTTCTCCAACTTCACATGGCCATAAATCTCTAACCGTGAGGAGTTATGTGACATTCCACATACCACTGAAAATGGCATGACATGTACTATCCTTAAAGAATAGTATTTCTTTAAAATATATTAAAACTCATACCATTATACATCAAACAAGCATGGGTCCATTACCCAAACCTTTGTGCTACTGAAATGCACTATCAGACTTTCTTAAAGGGTTGACATCAATGACAACCAACCCAAATAATAAAAAATCTCCCCCTTTGGCATTGATGGAAACACTCTGATGCAATATTGAAGTCATATCACTCATGCTCCCCCTATGACCATCTCTCCCCTGGAACCATGCCTCTGTGCTCTTTCTCCAAGCATTTACCTTTGCATCTGATAAATCTCTCCCCCTTTATCATCAATGGAAAAGGTATATTTCCATCTGGGGCTACCCCCCCTGACTGAAATCTTCCTGAAATTGATCTCCCAACCTGAACTGTCCTATTTATGGTACTTCCTAGTGTAAATCTAAGACATATAAGATAAGCATTCAAAAGAATTCATTTTGGAGTAGAAATTACTCTGAGTCTCTGGTGAAGATACTCAAAGGCTTCCCTTGGAAGCGGTTTTGTGAAGATGTCTGCCACTTGTTCTTTTGTGCCCACATATTCAACTCTGATGTTCTTCTCTGTAACCCGTTCCCGTAGAAAGTGATACTTGATTGGAATGTGCTTCATCTTGGAGTGCATCACCGGGTTCTTTGAGATATTGATGACACTTGTATTATCACAATAGATTGGAATGGGCTCATCATACTCAACCTGTATATCTATCAAAGTTTGTTTCATCCATAGAACCTGTGTACAACATCATGTTGTTGCAATATACTCTGCTTCGACTATAGATAAAGATATTGATGATTATTTCTTGCTTAGCCATGATACTAAACACTCACCCAAGTAGAATGCTGCTCCACTGGTGCTTCATCGATCATCAATGCAACCTGCCCAATCTTCATCTGTGTAGGTAATAAGTGATAGATCCTTTCCTTTTGGATACCATAATCCAAACTCTTTTGTTCCTTTGAGATATCTAAAAATTCTTTTCATTTCTAAAACATGTGATTCTTTTGTTGCTGCTTGAAATCGTGCCACCTGTCCAACTTCCTACATTACATCTAGTCTAGATGTTGTCACATATAGTAAGCTACCAATCATTGAACTATATTTCCTCTGGTCTGTAAACTTTGAATCATCATCTTTGCTCAACTTGCAATTGGTTTGCATAGGAGTGGTAACTAGTTTGTAATTTTCCATTCCAAACTTCTTTAGCATTTCTATGATATACTTAGCTTGAGAAATAAAAATTCCTTGGTTGTTTTGACATATTTGAAGACCTAGAAAGAAGGATAGTTCTCCAAGTAATGACATTTCAAATTCATTCTGCATATCCTTTGCAAATGTTTTTCTTAACATGTCATCATCACTTCCAAAAATAATATCATCAACATAAACTTCAATTAATAAAATACTATCTCGAGTTACCTTGATGTAGAGGTTGTTGTTTGCACTTCCTTTTCTCAACCCTGCCTACTGTAGATATTTATTCAGTCTAGATTACCATGCTCTAGGAGCATGTTTTAGACCATATAAGGCCTTCTTCAATTTGCAAACGTAATCTGTGTTCTCTGACAACTGAAATCCTTCTAGTTGTTCAATGTAGACTTCTTCAAGTTCCTCATTCAGAAAGGTTGATTTCATGTCCATATGATACACTTCAATATTCTTGGAGCATGCATAAGCTAAGAGAAATTCGATTTCTTCCATTCTGGAAACTGGAGAAAATGTCTCTTCAAATTCGATTCCTTCAACCTGTGCATATCATTTACATACCAATCTAGCTTTTGAAAACCCACTTTGTGCCAATCACATTCTTATTCCTTGGTCTTGGAACCAATTCCCAAGTGTCATTCTTCTCTATTTGATCCAATTCTTCATTCATGGCCTAATTCCATAATTCATCCTTGTTGGCCTCTTCAAAATTGTTTGGTTCAATCATAGATAAGAGTGTTAGGTGCATTTGTTCTGNTAGGCACTTTTTGAACTTTCTCTTCTACTTCTATATGATATTCTTCATCTTCCTCTTCTACTTCTTCTTCATCTTTTGCTTCTTCTTCGTAAAGCAGTTCCACTGATTCATTTTCTTCTTCCTTTGTGATTCTCATCCACCTGTTTCATCAATTGTTACATTGATTCTTTCCACAACTTTGTTCAATCTCCTATTGTAAAACTTGTATGCTTTCCTTGTACTTGAGTAACCAACAAGTAATCATTTGTCCACATGAGAGTCAAACTTTTCCATTCTTCCATGTTCTCTTTTGATGTAGCATTTTCTTCCAAATACTCTGAAGTGATTCACATTTGTTGGTCTTCCTTTACATATCTCGTAGGGAGTTTTGTCATTGTTGTTTCTAAGTGTACTCTATTTTGAATGTGAACTGTTATATGCACTGCATGTGTCCAAAAGACATCTGTCAATTTGGAATCCATGCTCTCATCCATTGTCATGTATCTTTCCAAAACTGCTAAGTGTTCTTACGAATCCAACACTGTCCATACTATCCAAGGCTCTGCTAGCTGCTCGTAGGATGGTTCTCTGGTATGTCTCAGCTACCGCATAGACTCCCCCTATCTATTATTCATATTATCTGGGAG
>JASDQU010012888.1:21662-31733 GCA_032191745.1 Picea mariana | reverse complement strand
CTTGAACTATAATTTTTTTTTTTTTACTTTCAATTGCTTTATATATATAAATTGATATTGAAATGTTTTACTTTACGTGACATTGAAGTGTTTTATTTATATCTCAAATTGAAATATTTTTTGTTATTAATATATTTTTAAATTTTATTTCTCAACTCCATATTAAGCATTAAAGGAATTGCACATCTCCTTCATAATGAGGAGTAGAAATAACTATTGGATTACTGAGAGGGGGGGTGAATCAATAACAAATAAATTTAATCTTTTTTAACCACAAAATGCAAGTGTTATATCAATGTAGCATTATCATCCAATAGTTGCAAAGTAAATAGACAATGAAAAAATAAGAAATCATACACATATATAGTACACCAGTCTTTTTATGTGGAAACCCAAAGCGGGAGAAAACCACATAAATCTTTTTCTTATATTTCTATAATAATTACATTTATTGGAAGCACCAACTTCCTTTATTTTCCAGCTCCAACTGGAAGGAGGCTCCAACCCCCTAGTTTCTTAGGCTACAACCTAAGGGAAGATCCAACTCCCCAATTCTTTGGCTACAACCAAAAGGAGGCTACAACCCCTTTTGTTCTCCAGCTACAACGACCTGTCATTGCCCCATTCAACCGCCATGACGTATAAGTAGAATGATGGAACCACTATCACACTATCACTGTGAGATATACTGATGTAAACATGTACCAATCAACCTGCACCAAACAACCTGTAAAAACCTGTACCAATAGTATGTGCCAACATGTACCATACACCAACATGTACCTCAACCTGTACCATAAATAAATGCATCAACCATGCACCAAACCTGTACAAATAACATATCACAATAACTTGTCCAAACAACCTATCACAACAACCTATCTCATCAATCATATCAACCAAATCATATCTACTCATCAAGATCAATCACCAAGACAACTCTCAACCATATGCACAATTTCAACAAGATGTGCATCAACCAAACATAACACAACAACTCATAATCATCACCGAGATCGATATTTGCTTCTAATAATATACCAAGACAAGTATGCTACATCATCCATAAACCATGTGTCAACAATACTACTAACAAGTGCCTCCAACCATGTACCAAGTATGTACCAATCATGCATCAAAAACTCATCAATATGTACCAACATCATCAACTATACACCTCATGTATGTGCCAACTCATCAACTACTTGTCTCAACCATGTACCCAACATGTACTCAACCAAAATCACTCATCAATTTCATCATACAAATCTGATTTGTAACTCTGTAACAGACTTGGTGTATATGATCACATACCTTCAAACCTTCCTCAACAAGAGACTAACATTTTCATCAAATTTTACTTTAGTCTCACTTGAATAGTTTTGGATTAGTCAACCCTAAATAGTACAAAATGTTCTTTAGTGTCTTTTCTGCAATTTCTCCAGGTTTCACTTCTTGGAACCTCCAAAAGAAAGAGTTATAGCAAAAATGACATACCTTGTTGAATTCTAGCTTATTCTAGAGAGAGACCTTGTAGAGTGTGCCCCGCACGAAATATTTGTTGTATGGATCTGAAAATGGTACAAATAATACTACAGACTATACTTCAACCAATACATTTGGTCTTACTGAATTTGGATATGTTATGAAGAAGTTATGACGTTTTTACCTGAAACACATGTTTTAGACTAGTTTCAGGACTAGCCACAAACTCTATTTTCCACGGAGTGTAACTCCAAAAATACAACGACCCACAAGCTGAAATTTTTATCACAACTACTTGGATAGGTTTCCTCAACGTCCTCCATATTTTGCAGTCCGAATCATTCTAGAATTTTTTTTTTTGTGAAAATGGTGAGATGACCTGTAAATAACATACCTTAGAAAACATCATCAAAAGAATTTATCTTCCCTTGAATTTTGGCCTTATTTACTTCACCTTTCCACTGAAATTCGCCTTAGATATCCTTTGGTTACCTTAGTCACTTGTATATATTCAATATGCTCAAGTGTAATTAAAATGAGAGACCCTTGCCTCTTATTTATACTTTTATGTAGCTTCCTCAAGGGGTTACCTTCTAACCATCTTAAACCACTTTCCTTATTTTAGGGCTAACCCACTTCTAACCACTTGTCCACTTAGTAATTTATCCATTAAATTTATTATTTAAATAATTTATATTGTATCCACTTTGACTTATAGTGCACTCATCACTTCACTTCACTTCTTCCTCAAGGGGTTACCTTCTAACCATATTAAACCATTTTCTTTATATTAGGGCTAAACCACTTCTAACCACTTAGTAATTTATCCATTAACTTTATTATTTAAATAATTTATTTTGTATCCACTTTGACATATAGTACACTCATCACTTCACTTTATTATTTAAATAATTTCCTCTTTGCAACCACTTTGACTACTTTGACCTTTTAGGGCTTCTAGATGACTCATGAGGGTTCTCCAACTTCACATGGCCATAACTCTCTAATCGTGAGGAGTTATGTGACATTCCACATACCACCGGAAATGGCATGACATGTACTATCCTTAAAGAATATTATTTCTTTAAAATATATTAAAACTCATACCATTATACATCAAACAAACATGGGTCCATTACCCAAACCTTTGTGCTACTGAAATGCACTATCAGACTTTCTTCAAGGGTTGACATCAATGACAACCAACCCAAATAATAAAAAATCTCCTCCTTTGGCATTGATGGAAACACTTTGATGCAATAATGAAGTCATATCACTCATGCTCCCCCTATGACCATCGCTCCCTTGGAACCATGCCTCTGTGCTCTTTCTCCAAGCATTTACCTTTGCAACTGATAAATCTCTCCCCCTTTATCATCAATGGAAAAGGTATATTTCCATCTGGGGCTACTCCCCTTGACTGAACTCTTCCTGAAATTGATCTCCCAACCTTAACTGTCCTATTTATGGTACTTCCTTGTGTAAATCTAAGACATATAAGATAAGCATTCAAAATAATTCATTTTGGAGCAGAAATTACTCTGAGTCTCTGGTGAAGATACTCAAAGGCTTCCCTTGGAAGCAGTTTTGTGAAGATGTCTGCCACTTGTTCTTTTGTTCCCACATATTCAACCCTGATGTTCTTCTCTGTAACCTGTTCCCATAGAAAGTGATACTTGATTGGAATGTGCTTCATCTTGGAGTGAATCACTGGGTTCTTTGAGATATTGATGACACTTGTATTATCACAATAGATTGGAATGGGCTCATCATACTCAACCTGTATATCTATCAAAGTTTGTTTCATCCATAGAACCTATGTACAACATCATGTTGTTGCAATATACTCTGCTTCGACTATAGATAAAGATATTGATGATTGTTTCTTGCTTAGCCATGATACTAAACACTCACCCAAGTAGAATACTGCTCCACTGGTGCTTCATCGATCATCAATGCAACCTGCCCAATCTGCATCTATGTAGGTAATAAGTGATAGATCCTTTCCTTTTGGATACCATAATCCAAACTCTTTTGTTCCTCTGAGATATCTAAAAATTCTTTTCATTTCTAAAACATGTGATTCTTTTGGTGTTGCTTGAAATCGTGCCACCTGTCCAACTTCCTACATTACATCTGGTCTGGATGTTGTCACATACAATAAGCTACCAATCATTGAACTATATTGCCTCTGGTCTGTAAACTTTGAATCATCATCTTTGCTCAACTTGCAATTGGTTTGCATAGGAATGGTAACTAGTTTGTAATTTTCCATTCCAAACTTCTTTAGCATTTCTATTGTATACTTAGTTTGAGAAATAAAAATTCTTTGGTTGTTGACATATCTGAAGACCTAGAAAGAAGGATAGTTCTCCAAATAATGACATTTCAAATTCATTCTGCATATCCTTTGCAATTTTTTTTCTTAACATGCCATCATCACTTCCAAAAATAATATCATCAACATAAACTTCAATTAATAAAATACTATCTCGAGTTACCTTGATGTAGAGGTTGTTGTTTGCACTTCCTTTTCTGAACCTTGCCCACTGTAGATATTTATCGAGTCTAGATTACCATGCTCTAGGAGCATGTTTTAGACCATATAAGGCCTTCTTCAATTTGCAAACATAATCTGCGTTCTCTGACAACTGAAATCCTTCTAGTTGTTCAATGTAGACTTCTTCAAGTTCCTCATTCAGAAAGTTTGATTTCATGTCCATATGATACACTTCAATATTCTTGGAGCATGCATAAGCTAAGAGAAATTCGATTTCTTCCATTCTGGAAACTGGGGAAAATATCTCTTCAAATTCGATTCCTTCAACCTGTGCGTATCATTTACATACCAATCTAGCTTCTGAAAACCCACTTTGTGCCAATCACATTCTTATTCCTTGGTCTTGGAACCAATTCCCAAGTGTCATTCTTCTCTATTTGATCAAATTCTTCATTCATGGCATGATTCCATAATTCATCCTTGCTGGCCTCTTCAAAATTGTTTGGTTCAATCATAGATAAGAGTGTTAGGTGCATTTGTTCTAGTGAATGAATTCTTCTTCTAGTCTCAACTCCTACATCCTTGTTTCTGATAATTGATAATATGATCTGAAGGATGATTCTTTTGTACTCGTTTTCTAGGTGTCTTTGTAGGCACTTGTTGAACTTTCTCTTCTACTTCTGTTTGATCTTCTTCATCTTCCTCTTCTACTTCTTCTTCATCTTTTTCTTCTTCTTTGTAAAGCAGTTCCACTGATTCATTTTCTTCTTCCTTTGTGATTCTCATCCACCTGTTTCATCAATTGTTACATTGATTCTTTCCACAACTTTGTTCAATATCATATTGTAAAACTTGTATTCTTTACTTGTACTTGAGTAACCAACAAGTAATCATTTGTCCACATGAGAGTCAAACTTTCCCATTCTTCCATGTTCTCTTTTGATGTAGCATTTTTTTCCAAATACTCTGAAGTGATTCACATCTGTTGGTCTTCCTTTACATATCTCGTAGGGAGTTTTGTCATTGTTGTTTCTGAGTATACTCTATTTTGAATGTGAACTGTTATATGCATTGCATGTGTCCAAAATACATCTGTCAATTTGGAATCCATGCTCTCATCCATTGTCATGTATCTTTCCAAAACTGCTAAGTGTTCTTATGAATCTAGCTCTATCCATACTATCCAAGGCTCTGCTAGCTGCTCGTAGGATGGTTCTCTGGTATGTCTCAGCTACCGCATAGACTCCCCCTATCTATTATTCATATTATCTGGGAGTCTCTAAGCCATATGGCTCAGAACAATTCCTACTCTGATGTGTATTCATCATCATCTTCATTGGTAGATTCATCATCTCTCTGAGCTCTGACTTCTTTCCTTCTGTCTGCAGATTCATCTTTCACTACAATGCCTGAAAGTACAATCTCTTGAACTTGTTCCTTATTTATCTATCCTTCTTTTCTTTCAATTATCTTCCAAACCTTTCTGTATCTGACATCTCTCCTTTTCTCTGTATAATTTTCTTCATCACATTTTATTTCCAATATTGCGATCTATGGGACCTGGTCTTTGTTCACCTGTTCTTAGTGTTTTCTTATCAATACTTTATTATATATAATATTAGTGTTCTCTTTCATGGAAGTATCAATCATGCTTCTACAATCACTAGCTATGTGTCCATAGTTATGACATTTGTAACATTCAATGTTACGTGGGGACACATAGACATTTCTTGCTTGAACATTTCTTTTATAATCCCTGCAATCTACAACCTTATGTCCAAAATTAGTACAATAAAAACAATGACCATAAAAGAAATTTGCATAACTGGGAGTGAATGATCTTCTTTGTGGTGTATTCCTTCTGAATTTCTACCTTGACTGATCATGATTGAAGCTTCTTTGTGGCTTGAACATGGATGGTCTTCTTGAAGATGTATCTTCAATAGTTTTCTTAGATTCCGGTTGACCATGATTCCTTCCTTTGAGTACTTCTGCATAACTCTTTTTATTTTCTTCATTCTTCTTTTCTAGCAACCTAGAGTGCTTCTCTTCATTCTCTATAAATAATGTGGATGTTTATGTCCCTTCAACGTTCTTGTTGAGCTGGACGATTTTACTTCTTAATGTAACAACTTTTTCTTCAAGCTTCTCAACCTCTTATTCTTTCTTCATTACCTAAGAATCCATGACTTCTTCTATTCTTTTTGCTTCTTCAAGATGGAATTTTAATGTGATTATTTCTTTTTCAAGTACTTTCTCTTCTTGGCCAAACTCTGACTCAAGTTGTTTTAGATCGTTAGTTCTTTCCTTGAGATGATCTGTCAATATCTTCTCTCTCATTTCTTCTTCTTCCTTATGTGCTACTATGTTGGCTTCCAAATACTATTTTTGATCTTTAAGATTTTCTTCGATCTTCCTAGCATCTTCTAACTGATTTCTTAAGTTCTTGATGACCTATTGGGCTTCTTCAAAAATGTGAGCACTTTCCTTTTGTTTCATCAATTCCTTCTTGAGTAACTTGGTTTCTTCTCTTTCTTTTCTTAGTTCATCTAAAGAATTGATCAATTCTTCTTCATAATTGTCTTCCTTTTCAATTAGTTTTTCTGTCTCATGGCATTCTATTTCAACATGTTCGTGTTTTTCACAATTAAAGAAAAACAACATACCTATGTTGATTATGTACTCTTCATCTTCTCAATCTGTTTGACATGCTGAACATATTTCTTCTTAATCTGTACCTGCATCTTCTTTGGCATTTTTTGAATTTGCGATGGGTGAAGAATATATATCATGTAACTTATCCCAAATTTCTTTGGCTGATGAACATTTACCAAACTTTTCTCTTACCGGATTAGGTAATCCTTCCCAGATGAAATCCATTGCTATTTTGTTATTCTTCTTCAATTCCTTCTTGGCTGCAGTCTTTGCCCTTTTTGAACTATCATATCATGTAATGACTGATAGCCAAATATAATACCCATGTTCTTGTAAAAATTCTTTCGTCCTTCCACTCCACATCTCATACTTTAAACCATTATGACCATTGAACAATGGTACTCCATTCTCAAAATAATCCATGATCTCCTTCCAGTGGTTAAACTATTTACTGAAGGAACCTGCTCTAATTCCAATTGTTGGATTACTGAGAGGGGGGAGCGTGAATCAACAATATAACAATTTAATCCTTTTTAACCACAAAATGCAAGTGTTATATCAATGTAGCATTTTCATCCAATAGTTGCAGAGTAAATAAACAATGAAAAAATGAAAAATCATACACATACACAGTACACTAGTGTTTTTACGTGGAAACCCAAAGTGGGAGAAAAGCACATAATGCTTTTTCGTATATGTCTTTAAGAATTACATTCATTGGAAGCACCAACTTCCTTTTTTTTCTAGCTGCAACTAGAAGGAGGCTCCAACCCCTAGTTTCTCAGGCTACAACCTACAGGAAGATCCAACTCCCCAATTCTTTGGCTACAACCAGAAGGAGGCTACAATCCCCTTTGTTCTTCGGCTACAATCGAAAGGTGGCTACAACCACCTGTCCTTGCCCCGTCCAACCGTCCTGGCGTAGAAGTAGAATGATGGAACCACTGTCACACTATCACTGTGAGATATACTGTTGTAAACCTGTACCAATCAACCTATAAAATTTTTTACCAATAACATGTGCCAACATGTACCATACATCAACCTATACCTCAACATGTACAATAAACAAATGCATCAACCATGCACGAAACCTGTACGAATAATCTGTCACAATAACTTGTCCAAACAACCTATCACAACAACCTGTCTCATCAATCTTATCAACCAAATCAGATCTACTCACCAAGATCAATCACCAAGACAACTCTCAACCATATGCACAATATCATCAAGATGTGCATCAACCAAACATAACACAACAACTCATAATCATCACCAAGATCAATATGTGCTTCTAATAATATACCAAGACAAGTATGATACNACTCATTAATATGTACCAACATCATCAACTATACACCTCATGTATGTGTCAACTCATCAACTACTTGTGTCAACCATGTACCCAACATGTACCTCAACCAAAAACCCTCATCAATTTCATCATCCAAATCTGGTTTGTAACTTTGTAATAGACCTAGTGTATATGATCACATACCTTCAAACTTTCCTCAACAAGAGACTAGCATTTTCATCAAATTTTACTTTAGTCTCACATGACTAGTTTTGGATTAGTCAACAACCCTAACTTGCAATAATCATAACTATGTACATGTAATGAATAAAGGTCTAGAAATAGTACAAAATTTTCTTCAGTGTATTTTCTACAATTTCTCCAACTTTCACTTCTTGAAACCTTCCAGAAAAGGATTTATAGCAAAAATGGCACACCTTGTTGAATTCTGGCTTATTCTAGAGAGCGACATTGTAGAGCGTGCCCTGCATGAAATATTTTTTTAATGGATCTGAAAATGGTACACTGAATACTACAAAATGTACTCTAACCAATACATTTGGTATTACTAAATTTGGATAAGTTGTGAAGAAGTTGTGACGTTTTTACTCGAAACACATGTTTTAGACTAGTTTCAGGACTAGCCACAAGCCTTATTGTCCACGTAGTGTAACTCCAAAAATACAAAGACCCACAAGCTAAATTTTTTATCACATTTACTTAGATATGTTTCCTCAATGGCCTCCAGATTTCACGGTCTGAAACATTCTAGAAAAAAAATTATTGCAAAAATGGCGAGATGTCTTGTACATAACATACCTTAGAAAGCATCATCAAAAGAATTTATCCTCCCTTGAATTTCGGCCTTCTTTACTTAACCTTCCCTATGAAATTCGCCTTAGATATCCTTTGGTTACCTCAATCACTTGTAGATATTCAATATGCTCAAGTGTAATTAAAATGAGAGACCCTTACCTCTTATTTATACTTTTGTGTAGCTTCATCAAGGGGTTACCTTCTAACCATCTTAAACCACTTTCCTTATTTTAGGGCTAACCCACTTCTAACCACTTGTCCACTTAGTAATTTATCTATTAAATTTATTATTTAAATAATTTCTTTTGTATCCACTTTGACTTATAGTACACTCATCACTTCACTTCTTCCTCAATGGGTTACCTTCTAACCATCTTAAACCATTTTCCTTATTTTAGGGCTAACCCACTTCTAACCACTTGTCCACTTAGTAATTTCTCCATTAAATTTATTATTTAAATAATTTCTTTTGTATCCACTTTGAATTATAGTACACTCATCACTTNATCATGAGAGTTCTCCAACTTCACATGGCCATAACTCTCTAACCGTGAGGAGTTATGTGATGTTCCACATACGACCGGAAATGGAATGACATGCACTATCTATCTAGAATAGTCTTACCTTCAAATATATTAAAACTCATACCATTATACATCAAACAAACTTGGGTCCATTACCCAAACCTTTGTGCTACCGGAATTTGCCACTAGACTTTCTTCAAGGGTTGACATCAATGACAACCAACCCAAATAACCAACAATAACTCATCAATGGAATATGAATTTTTTACTTTCAATTACTTTATAATAATGTTGATAATAAATTATTTTACTTAGTGTGGATATTGAAATATTTTATTTATGGCAAACATTGAATTTTTTTTGTTTGTTATTAATATTGTTTTAAATACAATAATGAATGAATTTAGATTGAGTGATATTTATTGGTATAGGTTAATAAGTGCTGAACTTTACTTATTTAAAAAAAATAAATTATTTATTTATTTTTAATTTCTTTAAAACAATTAATAAACTAAAACTAAACTTCATTTGTACATGTTTCATAAACTCAAACTATCGATGATGAAGCTCCCTAATGTGAGCTTCTAAACTATTGAGGATCAAGCTCCCTAATGTGAGCTTCTAAACTATCGAGGATCAAGCTCCCTAATGTGAGCTTCTAAACATGGGGTTCAAATTGGTTCAAGAAGAGAAAGTTTTAATGACAACCCCATATGCATATATGGGCATGTTGCAAGGTCAACAAAGCACAAGGGGTGGTTCTTGAAGTAAAATGGGTGGTACACTTAGTGGAG
>JASDQU010012888.1:0-18059 GCA_032191745.1 Picea mariana | reverse complement strand
ATTTTATAGGCTCAATATCCTTAGGGTACTAAAAGTTCATTTTCAGAGTCGTGACATAATTGAGAATGCTCAATCCTTCATAATTTAAATTTCTACCTCACTTAGGAGGGCATGGGCAAGTTGGAAAGATTTGAATAGTTTTCTTGCTTGTTATTTTTGAGGGACCTCAAGATGCTTGGATTTGGTGTCATGGCCAATTTGGATGGGTGTTAGGTTATGAAAAAGGTATAAATATCTTCCTTTTTCCCACATTTTCATGATATCATCTTGATTGACTTTTCATTTATTTAGGAGCAAATAGGATAGAAAATGAATAATATACTCTTTAGCGTTGTTGTTGAAATTAGATTACATAGACCCTAAAATATGATTGGAATTGTTTGGTTTTATTACAGGATTGGTTAAATATTGTCAAACCCTAGATAGCAAAGGAAATCTTGAAGATGCGCAAACTATTGGAGGGTGAGGACTTTATGGCACAAGGCAGTTTTGAAGACAATTGAGTTTCTTATATTGTAACTTTATAATAGTAAAGCAATCCTGAGGATCTCTCAATCCTCAGGATAGCTTAATTTACCCAGATTATTGTAATATATAAGGGGAAAATGGATCCTGAAAAGATATAGAAGAATTGCACCCAAGAACTCAGAACTTAGAATTGCTTTGCATTAGCCATTTTTGTAAATTTTGTACCAGCTATGAAATCAATAAAATATTTGGATTGTTTTACCATTTCTACATAATGAATTTCAAATAGTAGTGCTTCTAAGGACCAAGGGCCCAGTCTGAAGGAGCTATTGTTCGACCTGTAATTATATCAGTTCAATTTCTGTTTTGTGATTCAAATCTCTTTTACAGTAATTAAAGATGAATGCATAAGCGAGTTAACGATTTCATGTTGATTGTGTGTAGTAGATAGACATTTACTTCAAGTATTAATGATTGTTGTTTCAATTCTCATTACTGTAGTTTACTGCTTGACATTTCCTCACATTTTCATCTGCGTTATTCCTTTCCAGTTAAAGTTACATTTGATGTTCCTTTCTAGTTAAAGTTACATTTGAAGTCCCTTTTAAATAGGTTACATTTGTTGTTCCTTTCGGTATTTCAGTCGAGTTACATTTCTTTCCTTTTCGATTAGATTATAATTGTTGTCTCTTTTCACAGATAGAATAGTTCACTATCTCCTTTCCAGTAATTCAATTCATAATTGATAGTTAGTTCTGCAAGTCTTTTTTTAGATTCAATTCCTACTTTTAGTTAAAATGAATTCAATAGATTAGTTAGTTCCTTTTCATTGCACAGCATTAGATTTCAATTTCCAGAATCTTTAATGAATGTTTGAGGAACTTGATTGTTGATAAACTCATATTTTCTTTAACTACATGATTTTAGCCTCTATGAGCTATCTGCATAGACTTTGCTGATATTCTTGAGATAAAAGACGAATCCTCGGGTTGACAAATTAATGTTAAACTAAGGTTGTTTTTAGACATCTTTAGACACCAACATTTTGGCACCGTTTCTGGGGAAGAATGTCAAAGGTAGCATAGATTGTGCCTCTAGAGGACGAGGTATTGAAGATGGAAGGTAAGAACCTACGCAGGCAATAAGTAAGATGCTTATGCCAGTGCCTACCTCCAGCTGACGCATTAAGAGGTTACATAGGTGTTTTTCTTTCTTGATTTTCTTTTTTTGTGTGAAGTTTGTATGACTAAGAAGAAAGATCTTGAAAAACCAAATCCCCCACCAAAAATTACCAAAGCCCAGGGCTTGGTGCTCCCTTGAAGAAGCACTTTCATAGACAACATCATCCAAAAAAAGAATCTCAAGCTTTGGTTGGACCTAGAAAAGGATCTACCCGAATCCCTCAGGTGGCAGTTTCACCAACTACAGCCCATGCTGAGATTCAAAGAAAAACTGAAGGGACTGAGCAAAGCTTTCAGACAGATCTTCCAGCCCTCAACCCTTTAGAAGAGGGAAACTCTTGTAATTTGGAGAAAGGAGAAGGATAAACCAACAGGATAGCTAAGACAAACCCACCACCTGATCCTGAATCTCCTGTGAAAGAAGAAGGCATACCCGAAATCCTAGATAGAGGGAGTTCAATCAAATCCCCTAGAGGATCAAATAACCAACCAATTCAAATAAAATATCCAAATCAAGAAATCCCTGAAGATATCTGGCATATTTTTTATCAAATGGCACAACCAAATCCACAATGTCCCCAAACTTCCACATTGGAATATCCGATAGTTGATCCAATCACCAATGCCCCCATGAAGGCAATTCCCCTACAAAACCTGCCAACCTTTCATGGATTAATCTCAGAAGACCCCGACTCATTCTTATTTGAATTTGATGTCCTATGTAGAGAGTATGATTACACCTCTGAACCCCCATAATTAAAATTGTTCCCCTCCACTTTGAAAGGAGCAGCTCTACGCTGGTTTATGGGATTAGGAAGAGGAACTATAAACTCATGGGATGAGATGAAACATGCCTTCTTGAAAAAACATCAGGATTATTGTAGAACCATAGACTTAAAAGATGAAATCTTTCAAATGACTACAAAATAAAATGAATCATTAGAAGATTATGTTGAGAGATTTCAGTATAATTTACAAAGATCACCCTATGGTACGTTACCAAGTGAAGTACTTAAGGCAACTCTGATTAAGGGTATGAAAGATGAATGGGTAGAAACATTGAATTTAATGGGGAAGGGTGACATTTATCAAGAAAATTATGATGACATCGTCCTATTGTGCATCAGGTGCTCAAGAGGAAGTTCACGGACCAGATCAAGGATGCGTATCCCCCTCACCAGAAATAACAATACTACCAGCGGAGGTGTTACGCGAGCTGAAGTTGGAAATCTCTTAGAAAACTTCAAAACAAATATTTTGAGCACTCTGACTACACAATTGGATGTATTGCAGGCCAAACAGAAAAAAATAGAAGTAGAACAAATGTTGGCCATATTTTACCACAGGTGCAGAAGAAAACATGGTCCAAGGGATTGCCCTTTGTATGTGGTTCAGGTTTGTGCTATCTGCGCCAAAGATCACGACACAGAACAATTTCCATCACTCCCTGGATTGAAAGCTATCTTTAGAGAAGCAGAAGAAGAAACATAGTCTTTTTATTTGATGGCTCAGCGTCGTCAATGGAAAAATCGGCCTGCAAATACACTCCAGGACCCTTCCTCTTTATTCTATGGACAATATAATTAGCAGCAAGCTCATGGTAGTGCATGGCAGGGTCAGCCATATACTAATCAGAACTGGCAGCCCCAACAATACCCACCTGCAAATCTCACTTGGAAAAACTAGCCCGCTGCAAATCCTGCCTGGCAGAATCAGCCAACTGCAATTTCTACTTGTCCTAACTCACAATATCCCACCTCATCTTGGAAAAACTCAAATAACAACATCTACCCTTCAAAGTGGCCCAACATGACTACCCAAAACCCAAATTGGAATCATAATTGGCATCTCCCCATGGCGATAAACAACCAACCCATGGTGATGGCCCCTCAAACTCATCCTACATTACAAGCACCACTCCAACTAACCCAGAACCCGCAATCACAATTGCACCCTCAATTACCATCCCAGCCTCACCCAAATCCAAATAACAGTCTGGCTCAGCTTGTCCAGATTATGGAGAATGGGGAAGGAGAGACTAGCTCGGTAGTGTGCAACAAACTATGGTTGAGATCGGGGCACATAATCTCTCTTGAAGAAAATAACTTCTTTCAAGAGCAGAAGAATGAAAAACAACCAGCAATAACACCCTCAACTATGGTAATAACAAAAGAAATCGAGTAGGGGGGAAACACAGTCAAATCACAAGATCTTGATAAGGATGCAATGCCCTCCCCTTCGTTCCTCGAAAGATTGATGATAGCAAAACTGGTCGTATATCCCAACTTCGACATTGTAGGGGAACTCAAGAATTTATCTATCAAGATTCCACTCCTGAAATCTCTTCAAGACATCCCAATTTATGCAAAAACGATCAAGGAGCTATGTGGGAGAAAGCCCGTCAGAAAAATTAAAGATCCATCATCAATAGTCCGCGTGGTAGGAGCCTTCTCTGATCTAATTTTAGGTAGACAAGAACCGATCAAATATTCAAATCTGGGGAATCCCATAGTGACAGTTCAGATCCAGGGTTGTTCTTTTCCAAATACACTAGTTGATTTAGGAGCAACCATCAACATTCTAACTATGGAAACCTGCAATACCCTGGGTTTTGACTCCTTCGAACCCACCACAATAATGTTGCAATTGGTAGATCGATCGGTAGTTCGACCAGTTGGCACATTATATGATATAGCCATCTCTTTCGACTCTTGGGAATATCCGGCGGATTTCCTCATCGTCAACCCAAGAAGTGGACTTGAAGGGCATCCATTGATACTGGGCAGGCCATGGCTTGCAATAATATATGCATACATAGGATGCTGAATGGGTAATATGACAATCGCTAGAGGGGGTATCACAAAGAATCTCATCTTATATCCTCCTTCCAAGCCAAGCCCAAATTTTGTATATCCAAAATTGCCACCACCACAATACCCAGAAAAGAATTTGTGAGCCCCTCTCACGCTGGAAGAATCCCTCAAACTTAAAAACTAGCTAGAGGATGACATAATCAGTGGGTTTATTAATAGCCCAGCCACCGTGAACAACTCAAATTGACAAATTCTCTGAGTTGTTCTAGACTGTGAAGCACAGGGAGACCTACTGGAAGATTTAATGGAACAACAAATTCCAACTATAGGTTTTCATAACAACAAATCCGTCAAGATTGCACCAGGAAGGTCTCTGAACATCAATGTCAATTTAGATGAACAACAACAACAAAAGCTAATACAAGTCCTCTTCAAATACCAACAAGATTTTTCCTAGGAGTACTCTGATATGAAAGGTATTGATCCACAACTTTTCACACACCACATTTATGCTGAAAAATATGCATGGCCTATCTAACAGCCACAGAGAAGATTGAATCCTCACCTCAGGGATATCGTTAAAGAATAATTACAAAAGTTGTTGGATGTAGATTTTATATATCCCATCTCAGATAGTTAGTGGGTTTCCCCATTAGTGATCGTCCCGAAGAAAAATGGGAAATGGTGAATCTATATTAACTACAGGGAACTTAACAAAGCCACTCAAAAAGACCACTTCCCTTTGCCTTTCAGTGATCAGGTCTTGGATACTTTGGTAGGGAAAAAATTCATTTATTTCCTAGATGGTTTTAGTGGGTACAATCAAATTCAAATTTCCCTTTGGATGTGGTTCGGGTTTGTGCTATATGTGCCAAAGATCACGACACAGAACAATGTCCATCGCTCCCTAGACTGAAATTTGTCTTTAGAGAAGTGGAAGAAGAAACAGAGCCATTGTATTTGATGACTCAACATCGTCAATGGAAAAATCGGCCTCCAAATACACTTCAGGACCCTTCCTCTTTATTCTCTGGACAGTATAATCAATAGCAAGCTCCTGGTAGTGCATGGCAGGGTCATTCATTTACCAATCAGAACTGACAGCCCCAAGAATACCCACCTGTAAATCCCACTTGGAAAAACCATCCCGCTGCAAATCCTGCCTGGCAGAATCAGTCAACTGCAATTTCCACTTGGCCTAACTCACATAACAACATCTACCCTTCACAGTGGCCCAACATGACTACCCAAAACCCAAATTGGAATCAGAATTGGAAGCGACCCATGGGGATAAACAACCAACCCATGGGGATCACCCCTCAAACTCAACCTACGTTACAAGCACCACTCCAACTGCCCCAGAACCTGCAATCACAATTGTGCCCTCAATTACCATCCCAGCCTCACCCAAATCCAAATAACAGACCGACTCAACTCATCCAGATTATGGAGAATGGGGAAGGAGAGACCAACTCGGTAGGGTGCAGTGAACTATGGTTGAGATCGGGGTGCATAATATCTCCTGAAGAAAATAACGTCTTTCAAGAGCAAGAGAATGAAAAACAACCAACAATAACACCCTCAACTGTGGTAATAACAGAAGAAATCGAGTAGGGTGGAAACATAGTCGAATCAGAAGATCCTGATAAGGATGCAATGCCCTCCCCTTTGTTCCCCGAAATATTGATGATAGAAAAACCGGTCGTATATCCCAACTTCGACATTGTAGGGGAACTCAAGAATTTATATATCGAGATTCCACTCCTGCAAGCTCTTCAAGACATCCCAATTTACACAAAAATGATCAAGGAGCTATGTGGGAGAAATCCCTTCAAAAAAATTAAAGATCCATCATCAACAGTCTGCGTGGTAGGAGCCTTGTCTGATCTAATTTTAGGTAGACAAGAACCGGTAAAATATGTAGATCCGGGTAATCCCATAGTGACATTTCAGATCCAGGGTTGTTCTTTTCCAAATACACTAATTGATTTAGGAGCAGCCATCAACATTCTGACTATGGAAACCTGCAATACCCTGGGTTTTGACTCCTTCGAACCCACCACAATAATGTTGCAGTTGGCAGATCAATCGGTAGTTTGACCAGTTGGCACATTACATGATATAGCCATCTCTGTCGACTCTTGGAAATATCCGGTGGACTTCCTCATCATCAACCCAATAAGTGGACTTGAAGGGCATCCATTGATACTAGGTAGGCCATGGCTTGTAACAGTAGATGCATACATAGGATTTCGAATGGGTAATATGACAATCGCTAGAGGGGGTATCACAAATAATCTCATCTTATATCCTCCTGCCAAGCCAAGCCAAACTTTCATATATCCAAAATTGCCACCACCACGATACCGAGAAAAGGATTTGTGAGCCCCTCTCACGCTGGAAGAAGTCCTTAGACTTAAAAACCAGCTAGAGGATGACATATTCAGTGGGTTTATTAATAGCCCAGCCACTGTGAACAACCCAACCTGTCAGATGCTCCGAGTTGTTCTAGATTGTGAAGCACAAGGAGACCTGCTGGAAGATTTAATGGAACAACAAATTCCAACTACAACTGTTCATAATAGAAAATTCGTCAAGATTGCACCAGGAAGGTCTCTAAACATCAATGCCAATTTAGATGAACAACAACAACAAAAGCTAATACAAGTCCTCTTCAAATACCAACAAGATTTTGCCTGGAAGTACTTTGATATGAAAGGTATTGATCCCCAACTTTGCACACACCACATTTATGTTGAAAAATATGCTCAGCCTATCCAACAGCCACAGAGAAGATTGAATCCTCACCCCAGGGATATCGTTAAAGAAGAATTACAAAAGCTGTTGGACATAGATTTTATATATCCCATTTCAGATAGTCGGTGGGTTTCCCCACTAGTGATCATCCCGAAGAAAAATGGGAAATGGTGAATCTGTGTTTACTACAGGGAACTTAACAAAGCCACTCAAAAAGACCACTTCCCTTTGCCTTTCATTGATCAGGTCCTAGATACTTTGGCAGGGAAGAAATTATTTTCTTTCTTAGACAATTTTAGTGGGTACAATCAGATTCAGATTGCCCTAGAATATCAAGATAAAACTACATTCACATGCCCCTAGGGAACTTTTGCATACAGAGTATTACCCTTTGGACTTTGTAATGCTCCAACCACTTTTCAAAGGGCCATTCTAAGCATATTCAACAATCTGATCAGTGAAGGACTTGAAGTCTATATGGATGATTTCACTCCTTATGGTGACGACTTCAATCAAGCACTGAATAATCTGGAGAAAGTACTAGAATGGTGCATTGCGACCAGGTTATGTTTAAGCCATGAAAAATGTCACATGATGATGACAGAAGGTGTGGTACTAGGGAATTATATCTTTGCAGATGAAATTAGAGTAGATCCAGCAAAAATAGAGGTAATCCTTAATCTACCTACACCACACACACAAACTGAGGTACGTAGTTTTCTTGGCACTTCAGGATACTATCGTAGATTTATGGAAAATTTTGCAAGAATCGTTGCACCTTTACATGCTTTGACTGATAATGTAGAGTTTTAGTGGTCTGACAAGTGTGATGTGGCATTTACAGGACTCAAGAAGTTGATCTTGACAGCACTGGTATTGAGGGGACTGAATTGGAAAATACCATTTCACATCTCCACCGATGCATCAGATATTGCCATAGGCGTTGTCCTTGGACAGGAAGAAGACAAGAAACTCTACGCCATTTATTTTAATAGAAAGAATATTACTCCTGATGAACTTAATTATACAGTAATAGAAAAAGAGTTTTTAGCTGTTATACATGCCATCAATAAATTTCGTAATTATATAACAGGCTATCCAGTTATTCTGTATACCGATCATTCTACTATTAGATATCTAGCTAATAAACCGATTACTAATGGACGGGTCACTCGATGTTTATTACTATTGCAGGAATTTGATATCACCATAAAATATCAACCCGGGAGAGAAAATCTTGTTGTAGACTTCATATCCCACATACCCAAAACAGAGGACTCCTTAATAGTCGAAGATCAATTTCCAGATGAGCATTTGTTTGTTGTTTCTACAAAGCCACCGTGGTACACTGATGTGGCAAATTATCTGGTAGCGGGAAGATTACTGATACATATTTCATCAAGGGAAAGAAAACTGATCGTCCAGTGTAGTGCACGATTCGCTTGGATCAGTGGATATCTCTTCCATATAGGACCTAATCTCCAGATCCGCGGATCCGTACAAGATGATGAAATCTATGACATACTAAAAGCCGAACATGATGAGCCCTGTGGTGGGCATTTTGCAGATCACAGGACTGGACAAAAAATTTTGTAGATGGGCTATTATTGGTTCTCAATATTCATAGATGCGAAGAAATATGTCCAGACATGTGATAGTTGTCAATGGATGGAAAAACCAGGTCAGGCTGATGAAATGCCTTTGAAAGCACAAGTAGCTGCAAAACCATTTGAGAGATGGGCACTAAACTTTGTTGGCCCCTTCAATCCAAAGTCAAATCAGAAGGCCTATATTCTAGTTGCAATGGACTACATGACTAAATGGGTAGAGGCAGAAGCCTTACCAAATGCAATAGAAGAAGTAGTCATCAAATTTATTTTCAAATTATTCATACGTTATGGACTACCAAGAGAGGTAATTACTGATGGGGGGTCACAATTTATAGCTCATAGAATCACCACCACCCTAGATAATTATCATATTAAACACAGAATTACTTCTCCATACCACCCACAAGCAAATGGGCAAGTAGAAAGCACCAATAAATTCCTAGAGGCAATCCTGACAAAGACTGTCTCAACAAACAAATAGAATTGGTCTACTGAGCTCCCAAATTCCTTATGGTCTTATTGAACAACCTGGCATAACACCACTGGCTACACTCCCTATCACTTAGTCTATGGCAAAGAACCCATATTCCCAGTTGAGTTTGAGATCAAGACTCTAAGTATGGCCCAGGAAATTGGACTGGATCTTACAAAAGCACATAAACAACGCCTTCAACAACTCAACGAATTGGATGAAGCATGCATGTCTGCTATAAAGTGCACAACTGTTATTCAACAATAGAGAACGACCTGGCATGACAAGCATATCAAGAAAAAATCATTTAAAAAAGGTGATTGGGTGCTCTTCTATGATTCTAGATTTCAGGATTTTCTAGGAAAATTACAGACACAGTGGCTGGGACCATATGAAATCAATGAATTCCATGATAATGGCACAGTCACGTTAAGCACCATCGACGGGTCCAGATCTCCATTTCGGGTCAATGGACACCGGCTATGACTCTATCATCAATCACCCTCAAAAGAATCTTTCTACCAAGAAGTAAGTAAGGACCCTATCATTTAAATTTTGGTTGGCTGGGAAGGTAATCCAGCCACTCCAACTCCATAAATGTTGAATTTTGTTGACACTGTACATACTGTATATATTTTTATTTTTTTTGTTTTTTTTGTAGATTTTATTTAGTTTTTTTTGTTTTGTTTTTGACAGTCACTTGAGAAAATAATAACTAGGGAGGATAACTGTAATGAACTCAATTAGCACTCTTTTATGTTCCGAACTCCTGCTTCATATCATCACCCAAACCCTGTATTTCGCAAAGAAATGATTGTGTCATGTTCAGCAGCAACAATTGGGCAACTATAATGAAACTCATAACATTAACAAACCATCCACTACTTAATTTTGAAATAAACCAACTCATAAATGAATTTAGTTGATGACTAATCAACCTTGGATTCAAGCAAAACACATTTCCAGGTTTCTAAAAATTACCTATTCAGATGGTTAAAAACTTAACACTTGTTGTTCCCTTTTTCGTGCTTGTTGTTCTTTGAACGGAACAATTGTCGTTCCTTTTGCACACCTATCGTTCCTTTTGCGCGCTTGTTGTTCCTTTGAACGGAACAATTGTCATTCTTTTTGTGCGTCCGTTGTTCCTTTGAATAGAACA
Organism: Picea mariana; assembly: GCA_032191745.1. Taxonomy (NCBI): domain Eukaryota; kingdom Viridiplantae; phylum Streptophyta; class Pinopsida; order Pinales; family Pinaceae; genus Picea; species Picea mariana. The sequence continues at coordinate 7,599 of JASDQU010012888.1, read as the reverse complement.
ATTGTTGTTCCTTTTGCACGCCTGTTGTTCCTTTTTCTCGCTTGTTGTTCTTTTGAACGAAACAATTTTCGTTCCTTTTGCGCGCTTGTTGTTCCTTTGAATGAAACCATTTCTGTTCCTTTTGCGCACCCGTTGTTCCTTTTTGGAACACTTGTTGTTCCTTTTTGCACACCTGTTGTTCATTTTCGTCGTTCCTTCCCTACATTGTTGATAAAATGCTAAGCCATTCCTTTGGGGTACGAATTTCACCAAATAATTTTCACCGGCATTATTTCTCATTATCATTATAAGGATCTGTCATTATTTTGTGGACTATCTCCCATACCTTATCAAAAAAAATTTGGATTACTTTCTTCGTAATATCTTAAACCTTGTTCATAACCTGTAACCACTATAATTCGTTTCTTTTTCCTTATACATACAAATACACTTGAATGATATCTTGCCTTTATATCATAATAAGGAATCTTAGGCACACTTTTACTTGGCATCCTTACACTTCTTTACGCCATCCCTCACTCTTAAGGAGTAGATGAGCCTCCCTTAATACATTTCTAAAAAAAAAAACATATATATATATAATACTAAGATAAAAGTTTTTTTTTCCAAAAAAAATAGGGGGTCTCATCATGAGCCAACCTACCATGATCATAGGATACTAACATAAGTGACATTCCCATTATGGCTACCACACCAGGGCAATGGATTTTGACATTTTCTTTTGTCAAAGGACAAGAGGTCTCATCATGAGCTGGCTTGTTCACTTAAGTTACAATCTAGTGAGTGGCATTATCACCATCTGGCTACCAAACCAGGATAGTGGTCTTTTTGGAAAAGACGATTTAAATAATTATCAAGGATACAGGCTCATCTAAGGGTTAGAAGGAAACCCTGTCGAGGTTATGGACGCCTGCTGGCAGTAGTGGCTCTTCCTGTGGTATGGAAGTTTACCTTAAACGCCAAGTTTCTACATGTCTCTAGACCTCCTTCACTCAATAACGAGGCTATCATTCTAGTTGTATTCAATAACACGGAAAAGTAACAACATTATGACATGTGGGATATTATTTAAATGAACAGATTTAATTTATTCGGTGTATGTATCCTTAAAGCATTCTTTTGAGTATAGGTATATTAAATTCAATTCCACGAAAGAGGACTAATGTTTAATGATTACCGTTAAAACATGTTGATTGAAAATTAATCATTGATCCCCATTGGTGGCGGCAGTACAATCATTACCCCTCACCATCAATACCTACACTCATTAATTTCCCTTATGCTGACGGTCTAGGTCGACCTTTATATTAATGAGGGGAGTGGATTCTCGGCACACTTCTCGATAAGATAGTAATGATTGTAATAAATACCCACATTTGTAGACACTTGTTGTTCTCTCATATTTGTTATTTTCGGTAATTTTTCCTCCAAGCTAGTCTAACCAAGTCTGCTACCAAGAACGATAGTCGTCCACATTTTCTCACAAAAATGGGTGGCAGAAGTGTGCGCAGGGAGCCAAATTTACTATAGGTTACAAAGCAAGCAAGATAAATCCTACACCATCTGGGGTGGATGGAGTACTTCAACCGTTTGCAAGGATATGACACGAATGTCACGCTTGAATTATTTCAAAATATGCAGGGAGAAATCGCTATGGTGTGAGGCATACGAATCTTAGTCACCCCAAAAATATTAGCAGAGGTCACAGGCCTCCCTAACATGGGCATTCAGTGGACAGGAAGATACATAGCACCGAAGGAAGATGTGGAAACTTTCACAGGCCCTAGGGAAGAATTGGATAAGACGGGAAAGAGACTTAATCCCAGTACCCTTAGAGAACCATGGAAGGAATTGGCAAGGGTAATTTAGAGGTACATCACCTGTGATGGATGATACAATGTAATTTGACCTCGCCACCTCAAATTGCTAGCAGCCTTAAAACAACGGTTAGTACTTAATCTACCTTTCTTTCTGAATGCCATATTACATGAGGTTGCCTTGAGAACACAAAAATCCAAGGATCCTGTTACTGTTATCAGCTACCACATCTTAGTTAAATTGATAACAAATAAAGCACTGATTCAAACTCAATTGACCTGGGATAGTCTGATTGAAGCCAATAGACCTCCACCATTGGAGCAGCCTGAATTATGCCATGAAGACCCACCACAGGAAATTGAAGATAGACAAGCAAAGGAGACTACCACCCAAAGAGAAATTCCATTTCCTCAAACCGAAGCTGAGGCAGACCCTGCCCAAATCACAGAGGCCCAGACCTCACAAACACAAGCATTAACGAAAAAGAGGAAGAGAGCAAAAACTGCCCCTAAAGCCATCATTAAGACAAGGATAAGAAGCAGACAAATTCAGGAAACCACTGAAGCAATTCAGGGTACAACAAAATAGCCTAAAGAACTTCAGAATTCTACAGAATAGTCTCCACAGGAGAATGTTCAAGAAATTGGGCAAGCAGAACATACCTCATAAAGGAATGATCAGGAAGACACCCAACCGGCATTAGAGAATCTAATAGAACAATTTTTGAAGAGCTATGAGGTAGAAATAGCTCAGGTTTTGGGAAGCTTAGGAACCTCAATTGACAGAGGCACACATAATCCAGAAAAATGCCCAGAACAAGCCTCCTCTTCAAAACCAATTGAATATTTTCCTAATATTGAAATGTCTTTTCCAGAGGACACAACACAGGAAGAACCTCATTTTGAAATAAGAATCCCTCTTGGACAGACAGAACATTTGGAAGGGACAGAGGAACAACCATCTATTAGCTAGAATGAAGAAGACCTTGAGACCTCTCATAAACAAAAATCAACCAAGAGCCATAAGAAAATTAGAAAGTTAAAAAAAGAAAACAAATTGTTGAAGAAAAAGGCTAAGAAGGCTGAAGTATTAAAGCAGAAGGTGGGTAAACTGAAGGAAATTATTAAGGAATTGAGGAAACAGTTAGAACAAGCAGATAAGGCCCACGGAAGAAAGAAAAAAAAAGGGCCAGAGTGCAAGGAAGAAACCTTCTTCCTAAAGAAACAATCAGTACAAATTCTATAGGGATACAGACAGACCCTGAAGAAATAGTAGTAGAAGAAACATTAGCTTAGAATGAGTAAGTAATTCCTTTAGAAACACAAGAAAATATGACAGCTACAGAAACAATCAATGTTGAGGTGCAGACAGATACCCCAGTCTTAGAGGAAACAACTCAACTCCTTGAGAAGAATGCTACCATCAAGAGATTGGAGAAAGAATTGATGCAGTCTTAATAAACCTTGATTCAAAACATAAATGAATTACTAACTAAGGCAGAGCATCAGGCACTCTAGTCCCAGAAACTTAGTGCTATTGTGGACAGACTGGAAGCAGAGCTTACACAGGCCCAGCAAGCATTAACTCAATCCAGGGAGGATATGGGAGCTATGGAAGAATACCAAGCATCCCAATCTCAAGCATAGGGTGTCACCATTGATAAGCTATAGGCAGAGATGGGACAAGCCCAGCGAGCATTGGCTCAACACCAAGATGAGATGGTCACTAGGGTTGAACATCAAAAGGTTGTTAAACAACTGAAGACAATGTTAGCAACAAAGAATGAAACATATGCTGAGCTCGCCAGAGCCCAAGAAAAGGTGAAGAGGACACAAAATCAAGTGGAAAAAGCATTAGAGCAAATCAAGGATATTTGTGATGTTTATTCTGATGCCATCAATTATAGAGCCCTTGCCACCAATTACGCTTTATTTTTGCTGGAACGATATCTATTATTGAGAGTGAAGGCCATCAGAGAAGGTAAACCCATTTCATTTTCCACTATACCTGAGTTTATTTCATGTTTCACAGAACAAGATGAAAAGGTACAATACCTTCTGTTTGAGTTATACTTTCACAATTTGATTTTGGAAGAAGAAAGGGAAGATAACCCTGGCCCATTCATAGGTGACATACAGTTTTAGGCATTTCTATTATTTACTCAGAATCAATTCAGATGGGGAAAAGCTCACAAAACCTTCCTAAAGAGGGAAACTGGGCTAGATCTTTGGGTCAAGGGAGAGCCTCCAAAGTCCTTTCCATCCATTATGAGACATAAAACCTTTATGAAGAGAGGGGGGGGGTCATAGATTCCTTAGCCCCTATCCATCTACAAGTTATACGTTCAGGTATCAAACGCTTTAGAGAACTTAAGGAAGAAGCTCTTGCTGCTTCTAAAATGAGATGGGATGCATCCTCTAGTGAAGTAAAGAGTAGGGAACCCTTTGGGTACAGGAATTTCTTTGCAGTTACCTTCAGAATAGAAAGGTATTCTAGATTTCTCCAAGAGGAAGGACCTGCTTGGATTGGGTGCAGGTATAATCCCCCTATCATCTAGTTTCCTCCAGAAAGCTACCAAAAATATTATCAATTTAACAAGAAGAGGGAGGATGATGCTTTTGGAGAACTCAAAAGAAGCAATGGATTCAGGAGGCCTGGTAAACCGACCTTTCCACCTTACAGTATTACTATTTTACATGTAATTATCAGCTTGCATGAAGACATGCAAGAAGTTAAGCTGGGGGGTATGTTAGGTTATGAAAAAGGTATAAATATCTTCCTTTTTCCCACATTTTCATGATATCATCTTGATTGACTTTTCAGTTATTTAGGAGCAAATAGGATAGAAAATGAATAATATACTCTTTAGCGTTGTTGTTGAAATTAGATTACATAGACCCTAAAATACGATTGGTATTGTTTGGTTTTATTACAGGATTTGTTAAATATTGTCAAACCCAAGATAACAAAGGAAATATTGATGATGCACAAGCTATTGGAGGGTGAGGACTTTATGGTGCAAGGTAGTTTTGAAGACGATTGATTTTCTTATATTGCAACTTTATAATAGTAAAGCAATCCTAAGGATCTCTTGATCCTCAGGATAGCTTAATTTACCCAGATTATTGTAATATATAAGGGGATAATGGATCCTGAAAAGATATAGAAGAATTGCACCCAAGAACTCAGAACTTAGAATTTCTTTGCATTAGCATTTTTTGTAAATGTTGTACCAGCTATGAAAACAATAAAAGATTTGGACGGTTTTACCATTTCTACATACTGAATTTCAAATAGAGTGCTTCTAAGGACCAAGGGCTCAGCCTAAAGGAGCTACTGTTTGACCTGTAATTGTATCAGTTCAATTTTTGTTTTGTGATTCAAATCTCTTTTACAGTAATTAAAGATGAATGCATAAGCGAGTTAATGATTTCATGTTGATTGTGTGCAGTAAATAGACATTTACTTGAAGTATTAATGATTGTTGTTTCAATTCTCATTACTGTAGTTTATTGCTTGACAGTTCCTCACATTTTCATCTGCGTTGTTCCTTTCCAGTTAAAGCTACATTTGTTGTTCCTTTCTAGTTAAAGTTACATTTGTTGTCCCTTTTAAATAGGTTACATTTGTTGTTCCTTTCGGTATTTCAGTCGAGGTACATTGTTGTCCTTTTCGATTAGATTATAATTGTTGTCTCTTTTCAAAGATAGAATAGTTCATTATCTCCTTTCCAGTAATTCAATTCATAATTGATAGTTAGTTCTACAAGTCTTTATTTAGATTCAATTCCTTCTTTTAGTTAAAATGAATTCAATAGATTAGTTAGTTCCTTTTCATTGCACAGCATTAGATTTCAATTTCCAGAATCTTTAATGAATGTTTGAGGAACTTGATTGTTGATAAACTCGGATTTGCTTTAACTACACGATTTTAGCCTCTATGAGCTATCTGCATAGACTTTGCTAATATTCTTGAGATAAACGACAAATCATCGGGTTGATAAATTAATGTTAAACTAAGGTTGTTTTTAGACATCTTTAGACACCAACAATGGGGTCAAACTTTCATATAGATAAATTGTTGGAAAAATATTAGTGAAAGATTGATAACGAAATGCCTCATTTTTTAGAAGGCTTTGTGGGATCATTAGTGTAATCAATGGTTTTCAAGGTCAACAAAGCACGAGGGGTGGTTCTTGAAGTAAAATTGGTGGTACAGTCAATGGAGAGATGTTCCTTGGAAAATATTAGTTCAACCCTAGATTCTATAGGCTCAACATCCTTAGGGTACTAAAACTTCCTTTTCAAAGTTGTGACATGATTGAGAATGATCAATCCTTCATAATTTCAAGTTATACCTTACTTAAGAAGATGTGGGGATATTGGAAAGCTTTGACTAGTTTTCTTGCTTGGTATTTTTGAGGAACCTCGAGATGCTCGGATTTGGTGTTATGGCCAATTTGGATGGGGTCAAACTTTCATACAGGCAAATTGTTGGAAAAATATTAGTGAAATATTGACAAGGACATGCATCTTTTTTTACAAGGCTTTGTGGGATCATTATCATAATCAATGATATTCATGGGAAGCTCTTAATAGAGCCCAAAATCTCACTAGTTTAAAGTATTTTGTTTTAGAGGGCCATTGTTGCATGGTCCTTGCATATTGCCTTTTTAAAATGTAGTTTCATGGGTTAGGAACATTCTAGAGGGACTATTCGGATGGAGGAATTGGATTCCCTTATACATATATCTAACTAAGAATCCTTATGATATGGAGAGGAACACCTCTAACATTTTCTCTCAATTAAATGAAAAGAGGGGGGTGCAGGGCCCTACAGTGCACTGGTTTTGGAGGTGCTTGTTCATATAGAAATTACAATCATTTTCAAGCATAAGGTTTTGGGATATTTTTTCCTCTAGTAAGGGTTGGTTGTTAAGTGTAGGCTTCATAAAATTGGTGTGATAAATATTGCTTATGTTATGTGTGGAAGAAGGAAACAATGGGGCATTCTTTTTGGAGATATATGGTTACCAAAGTGTTTTGGTTATGATCGCAAGTTGAATATCACTTCTACTTCACTACGCCATTTTCGTGGAAGGGTGCTCTTCTAGGAGATAGTTGGATGATTAGTGACAATTACAAATCYTGGTGGCRCTCAACATAATAGCTTGCTAATTMTTCRAAAACATCAATCTAAAGTTACTTTCAAGAGGATCCCTCACMTTTGAACTTATRCAATTTGGGGACAATTATAAACCTTGGTGGAACTCAATACARTTTCTTTTTATTGGATTTCTTTGGAAACATCAATGTAAAGTTGTCATCAGGAGGATCCCTTGCCTCTGAACTTATGGGATTTGGGGAAAATTAGAACCTAGTGGCACTTAGTTCGGTTTCTTTCTATTCTCCATAACATTGATGTAAAGCTACTCCCTTACCTTTGAACATATGGGATTTGAGGAGTTTTAAGGAAGAGTTTGCATTGCTTGTGAAAAATGTCCTTTCATCGTGATGTTGAGTCCCTTTCTCTTGTGCATAAGCATATATTTTCCTTTTTGGTATTTTTAATGTGAATTTTTCCCATTCCCACCACACTCATTCGTTTGATGTAACTTTTCTACCTATAATGTACTTATTTATTTTATGAAGTGGTGTGACAACTAGTGAACAATGATTTCTCTAATACAAACATATAATGAAACTCTAATACATATATATGATCCAACTTAAGTTTATAATTTTCCAATCAATAAGTGATAGTCTCTACTCTAATGAGCCT
>JASDQU010012887.1:209269-221188 GCA_032191745.1 Picea mariana | reverse complement strand
CCCTGCTATGTTGAATAATTGTAGTATTTGGGGGAGCATATTCAAGACAAATGAAATGATGGTTTACATTAGCTAGCTGATAATGTGTGCAAGAAAGCAAAGACTAGAACCAATCTCTTGTTTCGATTCCACAACAACTCCAATCTGCTTCTAAATGTATGTGCATTCTCTGATGAAAGCTCAATGTGGGGGCATAAAAGCTTCAGAGGTATTACTACTCTTTGTATGTCTTTTATAGAAAATTATGTGAAGTATGTTTTGCATCTTTTTTTTGCTATTTTTAGCATTGCATGTGCAACATAAGTTTTCTATATTATGATGATTATATTTAGTCTTTTTGCATATCAACACCATTAATTAAAAACATAAAATAAAGAGATAAAATTAATTAAAAACATAAAATAAAGAGATAAAAAATTGTTAATTCAGTCTCCTTCCAATAACTAAATATGTTAAATAAAAATTGATATATATTTAAAAATAAACCAAAATGACTTTCTTAATTACCATAACTTAAAAAATTTTTATTGCTCAATAACTCAACATACTTTCTACAAATAGAAGAAACTTCATCCCAAGATATGAAGTCCAAACCCTTAAATGAAAAATAATACCTAACTTCAGATCAAACCTGATTCTAGATAGCTATAGCTGATTAGGCTCTCTAATTTATCACATTTTAAAGATTAGGTCCCTCTACATGAGCTTCGGGTGACCACACCAAATAGGAACTGACACAGGAATCCCCTTCTCTATGGCTCAGCTTCCAGCAATCAACAACAGAAGCTATAAAGCCTCATATAAAATATTATGTGCTTAGTTGCAGTCTCTATGGATATCCGCATCGACCAGAGCCAAGGTCTATCAATAGGCAGCAGTAAGGGGAAGGTTTGAAGTTGCCTCTGATAACCTGGATAAATAGGTTGAGTTTACCGGGCAGAACCATATACATAGCCATAAATTAGAGATTTTCTGCCATGTTTACGATTCACAGTTTTCAGTTTCAGCCTTCTTTCTAAATATATGCTAAAGGAGCACTATTTTAATTACTGTATACAAAAATCGAAAAATGAAATTGTCATAAGCCACAAATAAAATTAAATTCAAAAATTGAAGGAACTTCCTAACCGAAATAAAAGGAAATGCTCAAAAGCTATATATGAGCTAATAACAAGATGTGCAAACTTCTCTCAGCCATTTATTAAAAGCATAGAAATCAAAATTACCTCGACATCAAACATCTAGCAAGAAAAAGAGACAAGTTCGTTTTGCAAACTCTGAATTTCTTGAAGAGCGACATTGTGATTTGTCAAAGCTGGTACTGAGTTACAACATGGTAAGTGTTTGGCATGAACGTTACAACCAAGTTAGCAACTAATTGCTAACGTTATGATTAGCAAGTGAAGACTTGTTAATCCATTAAATCGAAGTCCTCAATTTAGTGAATATGATTAAGAAATTCCCAACCATCAATTTAATAATACTTATTTAAAAGAATCTATAATCTGGCAACCCATTCTCGTTTAAAAGAATTTAATATTTGTTTTTATTAAATCATTTTTATTTCTGACGAAAATAACATATCGTAGGTAAATAAGGTCATATCAAAACGCTCTCAACCAATCCAAAATTAAATTTGAGAAATTGTATAAATAAGAAAATAATTTTATTTATATAAATAAATAAAATTAATATAAAATTTAATGAAAACTAAATGAATTAATAAATTATAAACCGAAATGCACCTAAGAAAATGTAACAAATGGACCACTAATGGGCGGTCAACAGGGTGTTGACCGCTGGGCGAAAGCTATAGTCCTGCCTTGGCCGGGGCAGGGACTAATAAAAGTCACCATCGATTCGGAATTCTACTATCTTTAACATTGGATAATGTGTTTTGTAATTCTTGTCAAATTGATGCACTTGATTGAATGGTTTCTTCACTAAAATTAAGTGAATTTGGACTGGTTATATCTTGACATGGTCCTAACTATTTAAGTAATCAAATTAAAGCATTTGAATAGATCAGAGTGAAGGACATGAATATCTTCGAAGAAGTGAGTATCCGATGAAGGTAAAGTCTTCACGTCTTCTTGTTTTATAAGATTCTCACAACTGTCCATATTTTTGTCTCTCTATGGACATAGAAGTCTTGTTCAACACGCATGATCCACCAAAAGTAAATGTCGGCCAAACGTGATAGACTTACATTAAATGTTTGCCTGCCACAAAAGGCAATGATAGATTTTTGAAAGTGTATAATCATATCTTAGACGGAGATATTTTGAAGAAAATATATGATAATAATCAGGTTACAATCAACACCAGATTAAAAAGCATTAACACTGAAGATTAATTTATTTTTTTATTATATATTTAAAAAAAAAAAATAGATTGAATCTAGAACATTATTAAAAATGATTTATAATTTTTATAATATTAAAAATATTTTTATTGTTAATAAGATAAATAGATTGAATCTAGAACATTATTAAAAATGATTTATAATTTTAAAAATAAAAAATTTTGTTGATAAGATTACATTTTGTTGGGATCAGACCGACCCTTAACATTACTAGAATTTTTAAATATTTCTTCAGAGTAGTTACAAGTTTCCAACCTAGATTACCATATAAAACCAAACCTATCTAAAATTTAACTATATCAAAAATAAAAAATAAATAAAAAAAAAAACCCTTTCTTTTAAAATATCATTATCTTATATATAAAGATATAAAAATTCAAAATTTAATTATATATATATATATATAAATGATAACAGTGTTCTTGATAATTATTTAATTGTAAAATACCTAAAATAAAAAAAGCAAAAAACAATTTTGATAACACCACACCCTCATCATTACATCATTTCACCACCTTGATATTCTTATAACACCAAGACCGCAACTAAAATTAGGCTAAACCTATGACTTAGTACATAGTACGAGGAATGCCATTGGTGTTTGAAAGTGGAATATATATATTACTTTATGCAAAATACAAATGGCATTAAACAAATAAACATTAATGAATATCTTTACACTATAATTATATTTTTTTATAATAATTATTTTATCTTGTTATTATTAGTCATGGCTTATGTGAGGAGTATAGTTTTTATTTAGAAGTAAATTTTTATTTAGTTTTTTCGTAGACTTTATCAGTCAAATTGTTGGGCGGAGGAGGGTCCCTTGTCCCACAAACAAGGGGTTCTCGTACACCAAATTGATGTGCTGGCTTGGCCGTGACCTTAAAAATAGATTATTATTATTATTATTATTATTATCATTAGTTGTTTATTAGTTTTTATATTTTTATAAAGTTTTTTAAATTCCAATGTTTAAAAATAGATTATTATTATTATTATTGTTATCATTAGTTGTTTATTAGTTGTTTATATTTTTATAAAGTTTTTTAAATTCCAATGTTTTGTAATATTTTTTTTCGCTTGATTTTAGAGTGCTTTAACAATACTCTCTGTCATTGATTGTCCTACACCTAGGATATATCTGTTTTGCAATATTATTTATTAATTCTTTTATTTTGAAATTAAAAATATTTTTGTGAATTTTAAAAAATTATATTTGTTAAATTATGTATATTTTCACAATTCTTTAAAATGTTGTTTGTAATTTTGGAAATGCTCTCTGGAAAGAGTTTTTGAAATGTCCTAAAAACTTTATTTGTTTATTTGTACTTTAAAAATGATTTACGAAATGACTAAAATTAAATTACATGATTTGTTCAATTGATCGGTTGAAATGATCGACCTCTCACTGTAGTCACAGATCTGACACTACAGATCAACGTGCTCTGTGTGTCTCCTCCTCACCCCCTCACTACAGATCAATGTGGTCAATGCAATCGATGCTCTTCACATTTGCTCCACATTCCCTTGAAATTCAAAGGGTGTGCATCTACTCTTCGCTGCATCGAAAGCCAAAGGGTGCACCTCTTCTCCTCACCGCCTCACCACCTTGAAGGCCGAAGGGAGAGGGGGAAAGGAAATAATGAAGGATTCCTATTATTGCATGCATGCATGAGATTCAATCACATAGATTACATACTGCATAGGCTCTCAAAGCAGTAAGTAGAAATGAATTTACAATTTCAACTACACAAGCTCTCAAAGTAGCAAGGAGAAATGAATTCATGGAAGGAGAAAAGGATTTGAAAGTAGAAATGAATTTACAATTTCAATTACACAAGCTCTGAAAGTAACAAGGATGTAATGTCCCCACTTTGGGACATCATCACAGTGCAGAGGTTTATGATGACCAGAGTAGCCAGATAAATGTTATAGTGAGTACAGGGGTTATTAAGAGGAATTGTAGGGTCCAGCTTGCATTGCTCATCATATTTCATCATTATGAGCCATTCCTCACAGGTTGGCTTTGGTTCCATTGCATTCCAACGATTTCCATGATTTTGACTGTTTTGGGCTATAAGTCAATTAAATTCACTGAAGAGGTCATTTTGGGCACATTACTTGGAGGAACCTCTCAATGTAATATCAGGAGACGCAACACTACAGGATGGGATGGTGAGAAGTGACTTTCAGTGGCCAGGGAAGCCACAAGGAGAGATAAGGAGCTTTTCAGAGGTAAAAAGGTTAATTAATTAATTAATTAAATATTAATAAAATGAAAGTCACTATGGAGGGACAAGGTGAGCCAAAAAGTATAAAGGAAAGGCAAGGGCCTCTACTCATGCATTCATGTATGTTTATCTTTTGGATTTCTAGCTTCTAGCTAGAGGGCCCATCTCTTGGGGGTTTTGAGGGTTTTGACTTAACAAACCCTAGAGGATGATTCAGTGATGAAAGATTCTACCTAGCTTGTCCCAAGCTTAGTCTCGGAGATGCAATACTCTCCCACACCATTCTAGATCGGTTCTACATCAGTGCAGGAGGGTTTTACACAGCCACAAGCACAGGAAGAGAAGGAGGGCACACCATTGGGGGTTTCCAGTAAGGGGGGCGCACCATCCTTGGTGACAAATTCGTTGTAGGATATTAGCAGGGATTTTGGAGATTCTATCACTTAGGTTTTCATTGCAGGGCCTTAGATGTCAGATCTAGTCCATTCATGAGGAGTTTCAGGTGCTATTTGATTTATTAGATGCATGGGACGAATTGGAGGAGAGGAGCAAACTTCATAAATTGGTTTCAGTCATTTACTAGCTCAGATCTTCACCATTTTGCTTGGGACTTCACCAGGGAGGTAACCAAGCCCCGATCTATCATTTTAAAGAGTTTCAGGACCTTTGGAGGCCTCATTCATCCAGGCTGAATTATTAGGGTTTCATCCATCCAGGGGGGCGCACCATTTAGTGGAGGAGTTTCAGATCTATAGGGTTTGAGAGGGATCTTGGAGATTCGGGCACCTGGGTTGTTCTTTCCATCACCCGATCTATTGTTTGACATCTTTCTTGAGGTGATTGGACATCTTTGGCACCAGGGCCGAATTTTTGAGGAGCTTCAACATTCTAGCAGGATGTGGCATCTTCCAGTGGGGGTTTGGCACTTGACCCAGATCTACTAGCATTGGTCTTCATCTCTTATCCAGCCTTTGGAGGCTTATTTTGTATTTTTGGGAGCTTTTTGTAGAAGCTCTATTGTTAATTTTCATAGCCATCTGTTGAGCATTCCAGATCAACATCTCAATTATAGCAGGTTCTTCTATCTTATGAATAAAAGAAAATTTGAGATGTTTTGGCTTGTCTATCATATTGCATATGGTTGAGATATGTTCCATGGTTGTCTATTCTTGTTTATAGCTGCAATACACATGTATAACACATCAGTAAACCCTAATACCGAAATCAAGAGGCCATTAAGCAAGTAAACACAAGTAAACAAGTAGACAAGCAAAGTATTTGACGAAATACCTCACTCAGAAAAAGTTTTAAAAAGACACCAAAACCTTAATGATCCTTGCATAATGGCTTGGGATCATTACAGTGGTATCAGAGCTTAGATTCCTACCATCCAGTGGGGAATAGCAGAGTTACAATGAATATGGATATTGTTAATAGGATTGAGGAGTGTGCAATTGAATATAAAACCATCAATAATTTCAGGGGGCTATTAACATTCCAATGGTTCCTATCCTATAAAAAACCTAGTTGGAACAAAAAGAAGATTGTAGGTTAGCTCAAGGCAACGGAGGAAATTAGAGCAGCTTTTGGGAGGAACCCCACACCCATTAGGAGGGAAAAACAGAGAAATCCCACACCCATTAGGAGCACGCAATGTTGCTACAGTTGCAAGGTGCCTTGGGAACCTAATCATAGGTGTAGGGGTAAGGGTAAGAAGCATATTATTGAGGTACGAGAGGACAGTGATGATAAGGCATGTGAGGATGGATCAATTGAGGCTTATCTGGAGCATTCTGATGATGAGAGTGACTCTTACACAGGGACTAGTGATAGTGACTCTTGCACAGAGGATGATGATTCTAGCACACTTGAGGAGGATGATGACCCTTGTGTAGTGGATAGGTAGCTGGATGGAAAGGACGATAGCACCAGTGTCTCAGTAGACATATCACATACCATTGATGACCTTACACCTCAGCAGAGTGGTGACACTAGTGAGGATTCACACGTATTGGCACCTAGAGATGATGAGCTTCCTATGATGGTCGTGACACATATGTCATCCTTCCAGACACCCCTAATAGCCACGTTACAAGAGGAGGTCAATGACATGTCAGATATGATTGAGGAGCCTTGTGTGAGGGATTCACACCATAGACATGTAGATCCACTGACCCAGGAGGAGATACGGGGAGTACAGACAGGGGACCTTACACATATAGGTCAGCCAGAGGAGATTGAGTCACAGTTTTTGGAGACTCCATTAGTTGAGAAGATTGTGGACGCTGACAATTTTATGGGACACTCACTAGGATCGACCTGCATTGATGAGGATGCACTCTTTATTGGTCAGGATGACCATGGCACGTGTCTGGATACATCTACATGGGATCCAGGTGCAGATGATAGTAGCAGGGTGAGTGCATGTCACACACCCACTATGACAACTAAGATTTTCTTTTTCTTTTTGTCTTTTCTTCGGGGGACAGAATCCCCAAATTTCTATAGGGCCTAGCACAGACCATCCCTTCCCTTATCCTCCTCCATGTGATCGTTGGCTATGACCACAGGCCTTACCAGAAAGGTGCTTCCGGCTTTCGTGATTCGAGGAATCGCAATGCAAGCGTTCCCCTGTTCTCTGTCTTTTGAAATGCTGAAACCCAAAACGGTTTAACAGATCCTTATCTCCTACCTTGGGTCACTTTTCATATGATCGGTCCTATGCCCTGGTGCTATTCCTCTAAATTCTTTTGGGGTTTCGTGATTCGAGGAATCGCAATGCAAGAGTTCCTCCTTTCCCTTTTCAATCCCCGGAACCCGAAAGCCTAGTATCATCCAGATCTATGGTCCAGATCATCAACATGATCAACGGCCTGGATTAAATCCCGACATTCTACCTTTTGGGATTTCTGGCGAGGTCTTCACTCCTATTCCTTTGATGTCCAGAACCCCGGTGGCTTTAGATCTTGGCCACGCGTCCCTACAAATGGGCGGTCCGGATTCTTTTGGGACTCCTCCTTCCTACCACAAGACCTTGTCTGGTGAACTAGGGCTCATCCACAGAGCGCATCAAGGTTTTGCGTACCGGGATTTTGTGACTGGTGAAGACGAGGGGTCTTGCCCTTGGGTTTCTCGGGTGCCGAAATGCCGAAACCTATTCATGCTAAACCAACTCGGGGATTCGTGTACTGGGATTTCGCGACTGGAGAAGACGAAGGGTCTTGCCCTTGGGTTTCCCAGGTGACAAAACGCTGAAATCTATTCACGCTAAACTGATTCGGAGTTTCGTGTACCAGGGTTTCGTGACTGGTGAAGACGAGGGGTCTTGCCCGTGGGTTTCCCTAGTGCCAAAACCTATTCACACTAAGCCAATTCGGGGTTTCGTATACTAGGATTTCGCGACTGGTGAAAATCCACAGCAGAGAGTTTCCTTACCTTTCGAAACTCCTATCCCCAAATTCCTGATAAAGAAATTTATATATGAGATTAACGATTGTGAGCCTCCCCTGATCTGACAGTCCATAGAGCTCTGACAGATCCTTGGATCCCATTGCTACTTGTGAAGGTTAAATGGGTCGAGGTATTAATGCCAATGCTCCTCCTCTAGATCCATCGGTCTTGACCAATCTGGGGTATTTTTGAAAGGATTCCGACCGTTTGTCTACCAAACGATGGGGTATTCTTTTTTTATAAATGGTACTCGCTATCCTTTCTGAGCTTGATTCACGAGATTCAACCTCTCGAGGCTTCGAACTCCCACAACTTCGAGTCTTGAGAGAACTACTCTTTCTTGTACAAGGTTTCCAGACCTAGGTCATCGGGACCTTCAGAGGGTTCTTGGGTAATTATCCCTAGGCTTGGTGACCTGACTTAAAAGCCTCCCTAATTCGTCGAGCTATGACTCTGTGACAAGGGTAATGTAAACTTGTGGGTTTACCATAACGATAGTCTTTTCAAGGAACTCACTCCGGCTCTGGAATGCGAGGAAACTTCCCGGGAGGAGGTGCCTTCGGGAAATCAAACCAGGACATAGCGCGAGTCAAGTAGATGGAACAAATCTCAAGGGAACGGACTCGTAATCTAAACTTATTCATTCTATACATAAATCGATTATGGTCGTATAAGTATAAGCATGCATCCATTATTTATGATCAAAACACCATGCAAACACTTCTATACAAAAATCATTTATGAGTGTACAAACATGAGCATGCATCCAAGATATTCAATTCAAGATACAATATATAAACACTTATCAGAAAACACTAGGTGTGACATGACTGTTGAGAGGGGTGCTCGTTTCCACCCAACCGTAGGCTTAGTGACTCCAAACGGATTTACCACTAGCCACCCCCGAGCGATACCACGATGCTTGAGATTCAGTCTCCTACTTCCAACTCAACGGAAGTCAAGGACGAAGGTTACTCTCCTTATCCTATGTTCAGAACTCCCCGTATTTCCAGAGCTCCTTCGGTTTTCTTTCGCGATCCCTATCGTGCGCATTCTCCCCCCCTCTTTTCCCACACTTCCTTTCTTTCCTTTTCTGCAAGATTGCATGTGGCGCGAATTCCCCCGTCCGTGGTTACGTCTAGGAGATTCTATGGATGGGTGGTTCACCCCCATCCCCTCATTAACTCTTGAGGAGCCTCCCCACCTACCATCCTGGTGGGTAATTCATTCCAGGGTTAGAGAGTTGCTTTGGTCTTCAAGCAAGTATAAACCAGTATGGTATTGGTTTGGTGGAAGTTAACGCAACCATTCCAGGTCCCTTGCACCACCTCTCATTAGCCATCATGGTCTCTTTTAGCACATCTCCCTCTTAGCAGTCATGCAACACATATTCATAACATAATTTACATTCATCGACCTTTTATACAAAGGTCCGTCAAATCAAACATTCACATCTTTGAGTTTGCCATAGTTCTTGGGAAATATAGTTATTTTTACAGACTGGGGGAAATAGGGTGTTACAATTCCCTCCCCCTTAAAGGAACATCATCCTCGATGTTCTATCTATCAATATGACATGTATGTACAGAAGTAAACAAAATCGGATATGCCTGTTTCATGGCATCTTCCATTTCCCATGTAGCCTCATCTGGGCGAAAATGTTTCCACTACACCTTGACCTGTGCAATGGTTCGGTTCCTGAGGGGAGTTTCCTTTCTGTCCAGTATGCATTGAGATTTTGGCAGGAATTCTCCCTCCGGTTCCACCTGGATCATAGACCAATAAATTATATGATTAGAATCATGTACATATTTTTTCAATAATGAAACATGGAAAAGATTATGTGCTTTTACTGTGGGAGGAAACGCTAGCCTATAGGCTACAGGTCCCACTCTATCTAGAACTTCAAAGGTTCCACAATACCGAGGTGCCAACTTGGCACAAGCTCCCATCCTAAGGGAACTCTTCCTAGGCCTAACTCTGAGATATATGTGCTCTCCTGTCTTGAATTCTCTTGGAGTTCTCTTTCGGTTGGCGTAACTTTTATGTCTGTTCTGAGCGACCTTTAAGTTTTGTTTTATCTGAATCACTTGTTGTTCCATTTATTTCAACATGTCAGGTCCAATAGTAATTTTGTTCACTGGGTTACTCCAACTGAATGGAGTGTTTCACGGTCTACCATAAAGGACTTCATAAGGACTCATCTTCAGGGATTCTTGGTAGCCGTTATTGTAGGAGAATTCCACCAGTGGCAGGTAATCTTCCCACTTTTTAGGTTGATGCATTAAATGCATTCTTAGCATTTCTTCTAATATTTGGTTCACTCTTTTTGTCTGTCCATTGGTTTGAGGATGATAAGCTGTGCTAAACAATAATTTTGTCTCTAGACCAGCCATCAAGGATTTCCAAAAGTTGTAAGTAAATTTTGTGTCTCTGTCAGACACGATCTTTTTAGGCATACCATGTAGTTTGAATATTTCCTTCATGAATATGTTGGAGATATCTATTACCTTGCAAGTCTATTTGACAGGGATAAAATGGGAGGACTTGCTCAATTTATCCACCACTACCATGATGGCGTCATTTTGTTTGGTCGATGTTGGTAATCCGGTGATGAAGTCCATGGAAATGGTTTCCCATTTCCATTCTAGGATTGGTAGAGGTTGTAATAATCCTGCTGGGTGCCAGTGTTCTGCTTTAACCTGTTGGCATTCTATGCACTTAGCTAAATAGTTAGCTATGTCTTTCTTTAACCCAGGCCAATAGAATTGTTTCCTAGTGGCCGTGATCATCTTCTAGTATCCTGGATGACCAGTATATGGTATTTTATGTAATTCATCCATTATGAACCTCTTCAAGTCATCACAATCTGGAATATACAATCTATTTTTGTAAGTTAGCAGACCTCCATCTATCATCTAGTAGCCTTCATACTTTATCCCTGTGGGTTCTTGCTCCAGGTACGAGGTTATGGTTTGGAAGAATGTATCTATTTCTTGTGAATTCCTGACTCTTTCTTTGACATTCGTCTCGCAGGTTCTCATCGTTGTCAGGTGAATTGTTTTCATACTTCTGCTAAGGGCATCAACCACATTATTTTCCTTTCCTTTAACATGTTTGATTTCAAAATCAAACTCACTAAGGAGGGACATCCACCTAGCTTGTCTGGCATTGAGATTTGGTTGGTAAAACAGATATCGCACTCCACAGTGGTCTGTCATAAGTACAAATTTCCTTCCCAGGAGGTAATGCCTCCACATTTTTAAGGCATGCACTATGGCTGCTAGCTTTAGATCATGGGTCACATAGTTGGCTTCGTTCTCATTCAATTTTCGGGATTCATAACAGACTACACTTCCTTCTTGCATAAGGACTCCTCTGATCCCTTCCTTGCAGGAATCTATGCACACTAGGAAGTCAGCTTCAGGATCGATGATCTTCAACATGGGTGTGTGGGTCAGTAGATGTTTTAGGGATTGGAATATTTCTTCACATTCTTGTGTCCACGTGAATTTAGCTCCCTTCTTCTGGAGGGCAGTGATTGGATAACCAATCATGGAGAATCCTTTTATAAATATCCTATAGTAAACTTCTAAGCCCATAAAGGATCTGATATCTGAAACGTCCTTTGGGGTAGGCCATTCCATGATAGACCTGATCTTGCCAGGGTCTACTGCTACTCCCTCTTCAGATATGACATGGCCCAAGTAATGTATTTTCTTCTGGAAAATTCACACTTGCTAAATTTGGCATAGAGATGATGTTCTCTTAGCACTTGAAGCACAAGTCTAAGATGTTCCTCATGTTCCTCTTTATTCTTGGAGTAAATTAATATATTGTCAATAAAAACTAGTACAAATTTGTCTA
>JASDQU010012887.1:197321-208550 GCA_032191745.1 Picea mariana | reverse complement strand
TCAAATGAAATAGCTCTTATGTATTGTAATACTAGTGAAAATGTTGTTGATATTTTCACTAAGCCTCTTGGAAAGATTAAGTTTGAACTGTTTAGGGAGATGTTAGGTGTAGAAGTCAATCCATTCTCCATTAAGGGGGAGACTTGGAAATAATGGAGTAAGCGCCAGTTGTAAGTGTCAGTTGTAAGCACCAATTATAAGCTTCAGTTGTGAGAGTCAGTTGTAGGCGTGTTAAGATTCAGTTCTTAGTTAAGAGTCTAGTTGTCTTTCGTTTGCATGTAACTGACTCGGTCGAGTCTTTTCCTATATAAGGATGTAATCCATCTTCATTGAATAATATAGAGAAGTGAGTGTAGCCTCACCGTGTGTTTGTTTCGCATATTTTATCTGAGGCAGAGTCCAAAGACTCTGGTGAGATGACACCACCTGGACCTGCAACAATATTGACATCAACATTAATACAATTTGAATCCATTGTACTATCAATTCATATGGACCTTCTTATACAGACGACATAGGAAAACTGTGTAGGACGGACAGAAACCTGAGATGGTGTGATCCAATACTGACCCATGGACAACCTCTCTTTCGCTTGGAAATGCCATTGTTAACCCTCTTCATACCATCCATCACACAAATCGATCCCTCCAACAAAGCTCAAGATCCTCCTCTGCTCTGATGCAACTTCCTCAACGATAAAAAAACATTCCCTCTGCTATATATGTCTTGTGTTACCTCAGTCATCATCTGGATCTTCCACAATGGGTTCCTGACTAGATTCGTTATGCCCATATTCATGATCATTTCAGCAGCTCCTAACTTATGTTTTGCAAGAGGTGAAGTGCAGGTGGTGAAGCATGGAGCCAACAGTGTGTCGAGTGGATTACAAAATAGCCAATAAAATATTTGTTTTTATTAAATCATTTTTATTTCTAACAATTATGTTAAAGAAAATAACATATCGTAGATAAATAAAGTCATATCAAAACGCTCTCAACCAATCCAAAATTAAATTTGTGAAATTGTATAAATAAGAAAATAATTTTATTTATATAAATAAATAAAATTGATATAAAATTTAATAAAAACTAAATGAATTAATAAATTATAAACCGAAATGCACCTAAGAAAATGTAACAAAATGGACCAACGAATGGGCGGTCAACAGGGTGTTGACCGCTGGGCGAAAGCTATAGTCCTGCCTTGGCCGGGGCAGGGACTAATAAAAGTCACCATCGATTCGGAATTCTACTATCTTTAACATTGGATAATGTGTTTTGTAATTCTTGTCAAATTGATGCACATGATTGAATGGTTTCTTCACTAAAATTAAGTGAATTTGGATTGGTTATATCTTGACATGGTCCTAACTATTTAAGTAATCAAATTAAAGCATTTGAATAGATCAGAGTGAAGGACATGAATATCTTCGAAGAAGTGAGTATCCGATGAAGGTAAAGTCTTCACGTAGCCCTTTCCGTCTTCTTGTTTTATAAGATTCTCACAACTGTCCATATTTTTGTCTCTCTATGGACATAGAAGTCTTGTTCAACACGCATGATCCACCAAAAGTAAATGTCGGCCAAACGTGATAGACTTACATTAAATGTTTGCCTGCCACAAAAGGCAATGAGAGATTTTTGAAAGTGTATAATCAGGTTACAATCAACACCAGATTAAAAAGCATTAACACTGAAGATTAATTTATTTTTTTATTATATATTTTAAAAAAAATAGATTGAATCTAGAACATTATTAAAAATGATTTATAATTTTTATAATATTAAAAATATTTTTTTTTGTTAATAAGATAAATAGATTGAATCTAGAACATTATTAAAAATGATTTATAATTTTAAAAATAAAAAATTTTGTTGATAAGATTACATTTTGTTGGGATCAGACCGACCCTTAACATTACTAGAATTTTTAAATATTTCTTCAGAGTAGTTACAAGTTTCCAACCTAGATTACCATATAAAACCAAACCTATCTAAAATTTAACTATATCAAAAATAAAAAATAAATAAAAAAAAAAACCCTTTCTTTTAAAATATCATTATCTTATATATAAAGATATAAAAATTCAAAATTTAATTATATATATATATATATAAATGATAACAGTGTTCTTGATAATTATTTAATTGTAAAATACCTAAAATAAAAAAAGCAAAAAACAATTTTGATAACACCACACCCTCATCATTACATCATTTCACCACCTTGATATTCTTATAACACCAAGACCGCAACTAAAATTAGGCTAAACCTATGACTTAGTACATAGTACGAGGAATGCCATTGGTGTTTGAAAGTGGAATATATATATTACTTTATGCAAAATACAAATGGCATTAAACAAATAAACATTAATGAATATCTTTACACTATAATTATATTTTTTTATAATAATTATTTTATCTTCTTATTATTAGTCATTGTTTATGTGAGGAGTATAGTTTTTATTTAGAAGTAAATTATCATTAGTTGTTTATTAGTTTTTATATTTTTATAAAGTTTTTTAAATTCCAATGTTTTGTAATATTTTTTTTCGCGTGATTTTAGAGTGCTTTAACAATACTCTCTGTCACTGATTGTCCTACACCTAGGACATATCTGTTTTGCAATATTATTTATTAATTCTTTTATTTTGAAATTAAAAATATCTTTGTGAATTTTAAAAAATTATATTTGTTAAATTATGTATATTTTCACAATTCTTTAAAATGTTGTTTGTAATTTTGGAAATGCTCTTTGCAAAGAGTTTTTGAAATGTCCTAAAAACTTTATTTGTTTATTTGCGCTTTAACAATGATTTACGAAATGACTAAAATTAAATTACATGATTTGTTCAATTGATCGGTTGAAATGATCGACCTCTCACTGTAGTCAAAGATCTGACACTACAGATCAACGTGTTCTATGTGTCTCCTCCTCACCCCCTCACTACAGATCAATGTGGTCAATGCAATCGATGCTCTTCACATTTGCTCCACATTCCCTTGAAATTCGAAGGGTGTGCATCTACTCTTCGCTGCATCGAAAGCCAAAGGGTGCACCTCTTCTCCTCACCGCCTCACCACCTTGAAGGCCAAAGGGAGACGGGGAAAGGAAATAACGAAGGATTCCTATTATTGCATGCATGCATGAGATTCAATCACATAGATTACATACTGCATAGGCTCTCAAAGAAGTAAGTAGAAATGAATTTACAATTTCAATTACACAAGTTCTCAAAGTAGCAAGGAGAAATGAATTCATGGAAGGAGAAAAGGATTTGAAAGTAGAAATGAATTTACAATTTCAATTACACAAGCTCTGAACGTAACAAGGATGTAATGTCCCCACTTTGGGACATCATCACAGTGCAGAGGTTTATGATGACCAGAGTAGCCAGATGGATGTTATAGTGAGTACAGGGGTTATTAAGAGGCATTGTAGGGTCTAGCTTGCATTGCTCATCATATTTCATCATTATGAGCCATTCCGCATAGGTTGGCTTTGGTTCCGTTGCATTCCAACGATTTCCATGATTTTGACTGTTTTGGGCTATAAGTCAATTAAATTCACTGAAGAGGTCATTTTGGGCATATTACTTGGAGGAACCTCTCAATGTAATATCTCGTCGAAATTAGGAGAAGCAACACTACATGATGGGATAGTGAGAAGTGACTTTCAGTGGCCAGGGAAGCCACAAGGAGAGATAAGGAGATTTTCAGAGGTAAAAAGGTTAATTAATTAATTAATTAAATATTAATAAAATGAAAGTCACTATGGAGGGACAAGGTGAGACAAAAAGTATAAAGGAAAGGCAAGGGCCTCTACTCATGCATTCATGTATGTTTATCTTTTGGATTTCTGGCTTCTAGCTAGAGGGCCCATCTCTTGGGGATTTTGAGGGTTTTGACTTAACAAACCCTAGAGGATGATTCGGTCATGAAAGATTCCACCTAGCTTGTCCCAAGCTTGGTCTCGGAGATGCAATACTCTCCCACACCATTCTAGATCAGTTCTACATCAGTGCAGGAGGGTTTTACGCAGCCACAAGCACAAGAAGAGAAGGAGGGCACACCATTGGGGGTTTCCAGCAAGGGGGGCGCACCATCCTTGGAGACAGATTCGTTGTAGGATATTGGCAGGGCTTTTGGAGATTCTATCACTTAGGTTTTCATTGCAGGGCCTTGGACGTCAGATCTAGTCCATTCATGAGGAGTTTCAAGTGCTATTTGATTTATTAGATGCATGGGACGAATTGGAGGAGAGGAGCAAACTTCAGAAATTGGTTTCAGTCATTTCCTAGCTCAGATCTTCATCATTTTGCTTGGGACTTCACCAGGGAGGTAACCAAGCCCCGATCTATCATTTTGGAGAGTTTCGGGACCTTTGGAGGCCTCATTCATCCAGGCCGAATTATTAGGGTTTCAGCCATCCAGGGGGGCGCACCATTTAGTGGAGGAGTTTAAGATCTATAGGGTTTGAGAGGAATCTTGGAGATTCGGGCACCTGGGTTGTTCTTTCCATCACCCGATCTACTATTTGGAATCTTTCTTGAGGTGATTGGACATCTTTGGCACCAGGGCCGAATTGTTGAGGAGCTTCAACATTCTAGCAGGATGTGGCATCTTCCAGTGGGGGTTTGGCACTTGACCCAGATCTACTAGCATTGGTATTCATCTCTTATCCAGCCTTTGGAGGCTTATTTTGTATTTTTGGGAGCTTTTTGTAGAAGCTCTATTGTTTATTTTCATAGCCATTTGTTGAGCATTCCAGATCAACATCTCAATTGTAGCAGGTTCTTCTATCTTATGAATAAAATTAGATTTGAGATGTTTTGGCTTGTCTATCATATTGCATATGGTTGAGATATGTTCCATGGTTGCCTATTCTTGTTTATAGCTGCAATACACATATATAACACATCAGTAAACCCTAAGGCTGAAATTAAGAGGCCATTCAGCAAGTAAACACAAGTAAACAAGTAGACAAGCAAAGTATTTGACGAAATACCTCACTCAGAAAAAGTTTTAAAAAGACACCAAAACCTTGATGATCCTTGCATAATGGCTTGGGATCATTACAGTGGTATCAGAGCTTAGATTCCTGCCATCCAGTGGGGATTAGCAGAGTTACAATGAATATGGATATTGTTAACAGGATTGAGGAGTGTGCAAGTGAATATAAAACCATCAATAATTTCAGGGGGCTATTAACATTCCAATGGTTCCTATCCTATAAAAAACCTAGTTGGAACAAAAAGAAGATTGCAGGTTGGCTCAAGGCAAGGGAGGAAATTAGAGCAGCTTTTGGGAGGAACCCCACACCCATTAGGAGGGAAAAATAGAGAAACCCCACACCCATTAGGATCACGCAACGTTGCTACAGTTGCAAGGTGCCTTGGGAACCTAATCATAGGTGTAGGGGTAAGGGTAAGAAGCATATTGTTGAGGTATGAGAGGACAGTGATGATAAGGCATGTGAGGATGGATCAATTGAGGCTTATCTGGAGCATTTTGATGATGAGAGTGACTCTTACACAGGGACTAGTGATAGTGACTCTTGCACAGAGGATGATGATTCTAGCACACTTGAGGAGGATGATGACCCTTGTGTAGTGGATAGGTAGCTGGATGGACAGGACGATAGCACCAATGTCTCAGTAGACATATCACATACCATTGATGACCTTACACCTCAGCAGAGTGGTGACACTAGTGAGGATTCACACGTATTGGCACCTAGAGATGATGAGCTTCTTATGATGGTCGTGACACATATGTCATCCTTCCAGACACCCCTAATAGCCACGTCACAAGAGGAGGTCAATGACATGTCAGATATGATTGAGGAGCCTTGTGTGAGGGATTCATACCATAGACATGTAGATCCACCGACCCAGGAGGAGATACAGGGAGTACAGACAGGGGACCTTACACATACAGATCAGCCAGAGTAGATTGAGTCACAGTTTTTGGAGACTCCATTAGTTGAGAAGATTGTGGACGCTGACAGGTTTATGGTACACTCACTAGGATCAACCTGCATTGATGAGGATGCACTCTTTATTGGTCAGGACGACCATGGCACGTGTCTGGATACATCTACATGGGATCCAGGTGCAGATGATAGTAGCAGGGTGAGTGCATGTCACACACCCACTATGACAACTAAGATTTTCTTTTTCTTTTTGTCTTTTCTTCGAGGGACAGAATCCCCAAATTTCTATAGGGCCTAGCACAGACCATCCCTTCCCTTATCCTCCTCCATGTGATCGTTGGCTATGACCATAGGCCTTACCAAAAAGGTGCTTTCGGCTTTCGCGATTTGAGGAATCACAATGCAAGCGTTCCCTTGTTCTCTGTCTTTTGAAATGTTGAAACCCGAAAGGGTTTAACAGATCCTTAGCTCCTACCTTGGGTCACTTTTCATACGACTGGTGCTATGCCCTGGTGCTATTCCTCTAAATGCTTTTGGGGTTTCGCGATTCGAGGAATCAAAATGGAAGAGTTCCTCCTTTCCCTTTTCAATCCCCGGAACCCGAAAGCCTAGTATCATCCGGATCTATGGTCCAGATCATCGACATGATCAACGGCCTGGATTAAATCCCGACATTATACCTTTTGGGATTTCTAGCGAGGTCTTCACTCCTATTCCTTTGATGTCTAGAACCCCGGTGGCTTTGGATCTTGGCCACGTGTCCCTACAAATGGGCGGTCCGGATTCTTTTGGGACTCCTCCTTCCTACCACAAGACCTTGTCCGGTGACCTAGGGCTCATCCTGATCCGACAGGATTTTTCGAAATGACTTATGGTTGAGTTTTTAATTGCATGCATTAATTGAACATTGGGAAACTTAATGAAAGAGCGAGAAAAGAAATGAATTATACAACCATTAACATAATTTCAGATCTAAAAAACAATGAAAATAGCAAACCATAATGCACAGAGGTTGATAACGGAGTTCGACAACTTTACCTACGTCTCCGGGCCTTTTCTCGTGAGGGAGGCTTCTTTATTTTTGTTCAAAAGATTATTAGTACATCTTTACAATGCCGATTGGCTTCTAGACTGATCTGGTCATGTTCGCCCAGATCTCTAGAATCTTGCACAACTTATGGCACCTGAAATGGATGTCCCGAGCTCTCAGAAATCGTCCGACAGCATCTCTACCTCAACAGCTTCCCTGCCTCAAACTGGCTTAGACCTGGTTTTGCCTCAGCATCTCTGCTCTCCAAAACCGTCCAAAATCTCTCTAAAGGCTCCCCAAATGGCCTCAACATGGCCTTGGTTAAATAGTTGGGAAAGTTGGTTATCCATCTCCAACTTCCTCCCAAAAATTAGGCTCTAAAAATGTCTAATAACCCTTAAAAATGGATTAATTACATTTAAAAATCAAAAAGTGGTTAAATAACCCACTTTAACCATATAATATAGTTTTAAAATGGGCTTTATCCCCCAAGGCTGGGTGCGCGCCCCCTCTTAATGGTCACATGAAGGTTCATATGGCCAAGCGCTAGCCCTTTGGGCTAGCACTGGCCTACTAGCCCTTGCGCGCTCTGCACCTGGTCGCATATGACATAAACATATGCCCGTGGCTTAAACCATAACCGTGCCAACTGTTTACATATGCGCCCAAATGGTGTACCGATCCCCGCGGCCCCGGTCCTGTGGCGTGGTTACATATGTGGCGAGGGCTGGGGCTTAGGCCCCGACCCTTTTTCCGCCGGTTCAAACCATCCATACAAGATAAATAAACTATATGCCGCCCTCATAACAAGTCCCAAACGGTGGTGTAATGGTCACGGTAAACTTGTTAAAGCTCTGTCGGTGGGGGAGGTCCGGGGTTCGAATCCTCCGGGCCCCAAATATTTTTGATATAGCCCTCATTGGCTAAACCTGGGGTGCCACGTGGCAGCCCGTGATTGGGCCACGTGGCACCCAATCACTTTCCAAAAAACTACCACGTGTCGACATCCGATTGGTCCACGTGCCTCAACCGTACTGCCACGTCAGTTTTTCCACGTCAGCTGCTGACGTCACCCTGCCACGTGTCACCCTTCCAGTGGTGACATGTGTCACTTCGGGATTGATCCAACTGCGCGTCGAAAATGCCAAATCAGCCTGACACATGTCACGCTCTGGAGCCGCCACATGTCCCATACAGAATCTGCCACGCGTCAGCGTACGGACCTGCCACGTGTCCTGTACGGACTGTACGGACAAGTACAGTCAGCATCCAAAATTTTCCCTATTTGGCTTGGTGGATAGAATGTGATATCTTCTTCATACGGACTCCGTTTGACATAAAAATTATACCACCGGAATCAGGAAGACGAGACAGACGCAATGGTGTTGGTTTCGATAGTTTCCAAGCACTTTCATTTTTGATCAATTTTCATGCCCTGACAGTCTTTTGAATCCAATTTCGGATCACACCTCCCAACAATAAGACCTTTTGGTCCCCAAAAGGTTACTGACCACTCGACAAGCTCGGGATAGGCCACCCGGCTTTTTCTTTGTCTCTGAAAGATGATTACATCAGAGGAAGCAAAACACACTGAAGTTGAGACATCCACTTCTGGCAGAACCAAGTGGCTGGTTTCTTTCCTTCACGATGTTCCTCTCGCTTCGCCGGTAATCCTTCCTCCTTCGTGGGTACATGCAAAGTCCTTTTGTCCTTCCTAGGATGAAGCTTCGGATTAAGCTTCCAACAGCTAGCCTTTTGATGTCCACTCTTGCTGCAAAACGTACAACAAGTTTTTGGCATCCAGACTTGCTTAACCTTCTCCTTCTTCCATTGTGGACTTGAGCCTTTACGTTGTGTTTCCTTCCTGGTCAACGTAGGTTTCCTGTACAAAGTTTGTCTCTTCCAACACTTGGCAACACAATGCTTAGATGAAAGACAATAAGCACATGGATAAAGTTTCCACAAGTTCCGGTTTACTTGATTATGCTTGTTATAATCAAAAGGAGAATTAACAAAAACATTACCATTATACCTTCCATGCTGATCTTCACCTTTCTTTGGAGCCGACTTGCATTCACTACCATAGTCCTGAAGTGGTGCGCCATTTCCTTTTGTGAAGTGTTCTCGCAATGTCTTAAGTTGGCCATTTGAAGCATTACTTGCTTCCGAAGATTTGGAACCCATCTTGGAAGACTCTCCAAGGTCCCCTTCGCCATATCCCAATCCTAAGTATCGAGGCCTTTCCTCAACCTCAATGGGATTTACAATGCCTTGACCTTTACATCTAAGGCCCTTTCCTTTTTCATAACCCATCTTGGTTAATATTCTCAAACCTACACCTTTTGTGTGTTTTTCGAATTCACCAAAACCAACTTGATGAGAATGAGGAAAATTTGCTGAGAAACCTTCACTGCATACCTCAGATATGTTGTCTGAAATAGATGTAGAAGGCACTTCATTCAATGCTTCTTTTCCTTTGTTGTTCTTTGAAGCTATTACTTGAACCATGCTCTTTCGTTCCAAGTAGTCTTCATACAACACCTTCACCATCTCAGCCATGGAAAACACCGAATCTTTGAACTCCTTTTCGTCTTGAGAAAGTCCTCCTGTAGATGCCATTTTCCTCCTTGAGATGTGTTCTTCCCTGGCTAACATGCAAAACTCAAATCCAAACGTCAACTAGCTTTGATACCACTTGATCCATCAGGATTTTTCGAATGACTTATGGTTGAGTTTTTAATTGCATGCATTAATTGACCATTGGGAAACTTAACGAAAGAGAGAGAAAAGAAATGAATTATACAGCCATTAAGATAATTTCAGATCTGAAAAACAATGAAAACAGCAAACCATAATGCACAGAGGTTGATAACGGAGTTCGGCAACTTTGCCTACGTCTCCGGGCCTTTTCTCGTGAGGGAGGCTTCTTTATTTCCGTTCGAAAGATTATTAGTAAATATTTACAATGTCGATTGGCTTCTAGACTGATCTGGTCATGTTCACCCAGATCTCTAGAATCTTGCACAACTTACGGCACCTGAAACGGATGTCCCGAGCTCTCAGAAATCGTCCGACATCATCTTTACCTCAACAGCTTCCCTGCCTCAAACTGGCTTAGACCTGGTTTTTCCTCAGCATCTCTGCTCTCCAAAACCGTCCAAAAGCTCTCTAAAGGCTCCCCAAATGGCCTCAACATGGCCTTGGTTAAATAGTTGGTAAAGTTGGTTATCCATCTCCAACTTCCTCCCAAAAATTAGGCTCTAAAAATGTCTAATAACCCTTAAAAATGGATTAATTACATTTAAAAATAAAAAAGTGGTTAAATAACCCACTTTAACCATATAATATTTTAAAATGGGCTTTAGCCCCCAAGGCTGGGCACCCGCCCCCTCTTAATGGTCACATGAAGGTTCATATGGCCAAGTGCTAGCCCTTTGGGCTAGCGCTGGCCTACTAGCCCTTGCGCGCTCTGCACCTGGTCGCATATGACATAAACATATGCCCGTGGCTTAAACCATAACCATGCCAACTGTTTACATACGCGCCCAAATGGTGTACCAACCCCCGCGCCCCCGGTCCTGTGGCGTGGTTACATATGTGGCGAGGGCTGGGGCTTAGGCCCTGGCCTTTTTTCTGCCGGTTCAAACCATCCATACAACATAAATAAACTATATTCCGCCCTCATAACAAGTCCCAAGCGGTGGTGTAACGGTCACGGTAAACTTGTTAAAGCTCTGTCGGTGGGGGAGGTCTGGGGTTCGAATCCCCCGGGCCCCAAATATTTTTGATATAGCCCTCATTGGCTAAACCCGGGGTGCCACGTGGCAGCCCATGATTGGGCCACGTGGCATCCAATCACTTGCGAAAAAACTACCACGTGTCGACATCCGATTGGTCCACGTGCCTCAACTGTACTGCCACGTCAGTTTTTCCATGTCAGCTGCTGACGTCACCCTGCCACGTGTCACCCTTCCAGTGGTGACATGTGTCACTTCGGGATTGGTCCAACTGCGCGTCGTAAATGCCAAATCAGCCTGACACATGTCACGCTCTGGAGCCGCCACGTGTTCTGTATAGAATCTACCACGTGTCAGCGTACGGACCTGCCATGTGTCCTGTACGGATTGTATGGACAGGTACAGTCAGCATCCAAAATTTTCCCTGTTTGGCTTGGCGGACAGAATGCGATATCTTCTTCATACAGACTCCGTTTGACATAAAAATTATACCACCGGAATCAGGAAGATGAGACGGACGCAATG
>JASDQU010012887.1:177873-195204 GCA_032191745.1 Picea mariana | reverse complement strand
AAAATACACCTCCTAAAGACCTAGTCTGCATAGGCCCACAAATATCAGTATGCACAAGATCTAACACATCTCTCTTTTTCTTATTAGGATTAGAGGGGAATTCATCTCTGTGCATCTTTCCTAATGCACATCCATCACAAGCAACCTTCTCATTCTTTAACATGGGAAGTCCTTCAGCCATATTCTTTTTTGGTAATAACAATAAATCAGGATGATTGATGTGTCCGTACCTTTGATGCCAAAGAATCTCTGTTGGCATAACTGCAGAAGTCAGTGCATGATGTGCTTTGCTGGTAACAACAAGTTTGTATAGACCTC
Source organism: Picea mariana (assembly GCA_032191745.1). Classification (NCBI taxonomy): domain Eukaryota; kingdom Viridiplantae; phylum Streptophyta; class Pinopsida; order Pinales; family Pinaceae; genus Picea; species Picea mariana. The sequence goes on along the minus strand of JASDQU010012887.1, from coordinate 194,886 downwards.
CTGCTTTGACTCCCGTTGCAACAGTTTGGAAGTGGTCCAACAGATCCTTCACTATGCAATAATTCTTGAAAAATTCAACCTTCAAGTTCTGATCTGTAATGGTGGACACAGAGATCAAATTTTTCTTTATTCCTGGCACATACACTACATTGCAAATGTGATGAACAGTACCATTTGACAATGTCACAGGAATGTCTTCATATATCTTGGAGATGACCGCGCTCATCAGATCANCCCTTGATCTGATGAGCGCGGTCATCTCCAAGATATATGCTGGCACCATTCTGTGTTTCTTTAAAATTAGCATACCAATTTTTATTACAAGTCATATGTATTGATGCTTCGGAATCCACAAACCAGGCATCAGAATCATCTGTTTCAGTAGATAAAGTAGCGTTAGACACAAATAACCTAAGAAACCGTGAGTCAAAATTCGGGGGTTCATCAATATCATTACTAGAAATAAATAATCTGAGATCTTGATTAAAAAAAAATTCTGCATAATGACCTGAATGTGTTCTAGGTTTATTCCTAGCCTCATCACTTTTCTTTTTATGATAGTCTTTAACCATATGTCTAGGTCGACCACAATAAAAACAACTCTTAGACTCATTCCTGTCAGATTGCATACCTTGATTTGGAGATTGTCTTCTTTGCGATGAACTGCCTCTTTGCCATGAACTGCCTCATCTACCTCTTACTCCTGATCTCCCTCTCGCAGATCTATTATTTGACCACAGTGCCAAATCTTTACTCTGAGGCTTCAGATTCCCGCGCCTCTCTTCCTCTTGCAGCAAAATACCTATCAGTTCTTCAAACGTAGGAGGTTTCTCCCTTGCTGCGAGGCTTGTTATGAACATATGATAATCTTCTAGCATACCATTTAAGGTAATAGTGACCAAATCAGTGTTGGAAATAGTTTCCCCTATATTTACTAGCTTGTCTTTCACCTCTTTAATATGACCCAAAAATGAACTAACAGATTCATTTCCATCCATCTTAATGCCTAGCAATTTAGTTTTCAGGAACAAAATGCGATTTGTGTTGCTAGTTTCATAGAATGCTTTACGTGTTGTCCATGTTGCAACAGAAGTTGTAGCTTCTCTAATATGTGGAATTATGTTATCTTTAACAGACATGCACAACAATACCTTTGCTTTGTTTTCGCGCTTCTCCCAGTCTTGGATCTGTGCTGCTGTCGTACCTGCAGCCACATCAGGTTTTAGTTCAGTTCCCTTCACAATGTTTCAGACACCATAGCCCTCCATGAGCGTCTGCATCTTGAATTTTCAGTTAATGAAGTTCGAGCCATCTAACTTGTTGGCTTCGTTGAGGTAGGTTTCTGCCAGTGGATTCTCCATCGCTGCAAGATATTCTCTGCAAGTGAAACACCAAGGATATGCAGCTTTCTGTCGCTCTACCTTCGGATACCACCGATCCGTCTCAATCTCGGCTCTCATCTTTCACACACAAAATCTCACAAATAATATTCTTTTGAATAAACTTTAATATCCACTTTTAAAGTTTATACTTCAAAATTTTCCACTTTGAATAAAAAATTCACTTTTAATAAACTCCAAAATAAAACCCACTTTGAATAAAGTGAATAACTCACTCTTCACTTAAAAAATATCCACCTTTTTGAATATTAAATTTCTTAAAAAACTCACATTACTCATTTAAAAACTCACGATTTGCTTAAGAAATCGTACCACCTTTATTCAATTCTCCAAAAACAAAACTTTACCATTCAAACTCTCACTTTAAAGTCATGCATGCAAACCGCCCGCACTAGCCTCATGCATTCACGATTTCCACAAACTCTTCCATGCAATCGTATTTGGTCACGGATTTGCCTTATTCATGCAGTAAATCTCACGCCACAAACTCTTCCATGCAATCATATTTGCTCACGGATTTTCTTTACCACACAACCACTCTTTACCACACACCTCTCGAGCACTCCGGCTGCGGGAATATTTACGCACTGTAGCTTCAGCGTGACTGCATAAATTTCAGTATTTGAGACGCAGGGTAGTACTATGCCACCACACTCTATCAGAGGAGGGACGAGCTTAGCATGCAAACTACCTCCACAAAAAAAGCTCTTCTCTTCAAAAACTCACGCAATCAGAGGAGAGACGAGGTTAGCATGCAAACTACCTCCACAAAAAAAAGCTCTTCTCTTCAAAAACTCATGCAGCAATCACAGAACTCACGCTATCCACGCCCTTTCCCCGTGGCTCTAATACCAAGATAAAATATACGAAGCAAACACATAGTGAGGTTACGCTCACTTTTCTATATTATTCAATGAAGACGGATTACATCCTTATATAGGAAAAGACTCGATCGAATTGGTTACATGTAAACTAAAGACAACTAGACTCTTAGCTAAAAACTGACTCTTAACACGCCTACAACTGACTCTCAGAACTGAAGCTTATAACTGGTGCTTACAACTGACGCTTACAACTAGCGCTTACTCCATTATTTCCAAGTGCCTCCTCATCCCAATCATGATCGATTACATATCGAGCAGACGTGTAGGGCGGATGATTTGCGGATGATTTCCTGCACCATATTCCCGTCGAGGATGCTGCACGTGCTTCTATGATTGGAGCATTCTTCAGGCCACACCCCACAGAAATACAAGTTAGCTTAGAAGAAGCCATGATTACCAGCAGACGAAATTCAAGTCTACTCTGCCTCTCCACCGAATTCATGATAGATTATAATTCGAGTAGACATGTCGGGTGGATGACTTCCTGCACCATAATCGTATCGAGGATGTCTGCACGCACTTCTGTGAATGGAGCATTCTTCAGGCACCCCACAGAAACACGAGTTAGCCCAGAGGAAGCGATGAGTACCTGCTTATTTTCTTGGTGGCAAACAAAATTCGAAATGAAAATGGGAAGAAATTGAATTCAATTAATGGACAGTGAAAATGTGGAAACTTGGTACATTCTAATATACATTCTAATATAGAAAGATCATCATCTTCACCCTCCGTCTTCAATGGCTTTGAGCTTCTTGATGCTCCTTGAATCTGGCCTTGCATTCGCTTTCTCTTGGAGGAGAGACCGCCGATAGACCAGTGGGCCTCATTTGCTCATGACAAAAGCGGGCCAAGGGAAGAGACGGGGGATCAATTCTCTCTTAGTTGGAAGCTCTCTCCATCCATCCTTCATGTTTCAGCTATGTTTTCTCCCAATCCCCAAACAACAACGCTAATTCTTTTATCTTCAACCACGTTTCCGCTCAATTCATGTTCAACCACGTCCCCAAACACCAACACTCGCTAATTCTTTTATCTTCAACCACGTTTCCGCTCAATTGGAATACGCTGGGAGGAGACATGTATTGATATATCGAATCTCAGTTATTATCATTATCGTGATTAGTGTCTGAAAATGATATTTTTATAATAATATAAAAAGTTAATCATATAGCTTCAATTTGTGTTTATTTTTATATTATTGTTTTTAGTTTTAACTCCTAGTTACATTACCAGAAACAAGAATGTCTTACAAATTTGGAATATTTGGAATAGCCCCAATTTTATTTCATTAATTAGCCCCAATTTTATGATGCAATGTTCTCTCTCTGTAATTGTGGTTCACGTCGAGATATAAATCAGTAAACTCCATCATGGCATCTTTCTTTACACACGCGTCCGGTAATTCCAATTTCAATGAACGGTGCAACATCAGGAGAAACACCTGTAACGAAACTTGAATAATTTCTACGCCATGCACAGCCTATAAATTGCTGAGACATTGTACACATGAATGTATTTTTGCTCCTTACTTCTCGCCAGAAGAGCCCGAGAAGTTTGCTTGTGTCCATAGAGTTTTTGGCGCCAGCAATGTCAACAAAATGTTGCAGGTTCGAATTTTTTCTCTCCTCTTGCCACATCCTTCTGTGTTTTCATCCATCGAGAGTATTATTAGATTTCGTAGTTGCAGTTATAATATGAGAGTATTATCAGATTTTGTAGTTGCAGTTATAATATGATTTGTATTGGCTAAAAACTTTGGGCTAGAAAATAGTTTGTGAGGATATTTTGTTACCTATAAACAAGTGCACCAATAGTTTGTGAGGATATTTTGTTACCTGTAAACAAGTGCACCAATAGGATATGATAAATTAAATAATATTTTAATAATTTCCAAAACTTATATCTCACTTTCACAACTACTATTTTACCCAATTTTCACCAAGTCAATTTCCAATATAACAAAATTTGTAAAAAAAAATTGAATACCTCGTTTCTTTTTTGTAGCTATCAGTGGCACATGTTCTATCTAGGCATGTTCCAGGTCAATATCACACCTTTGACTTGCAGAAAATTATTGTTGATCGCTCCAGAGATAGTTGGTGAAGAGGCAAGTAGGAAGGTTGTCAATGAGGATAAAGGCTTCGTTGTTCACTGAATTTGCTAAGGTAAAATAGTTGTTTGAGCACACATATCTACTGAGAATGGAAAATGGGGTGTCACAGAATTACCTCAATAAACATACATCTCTACTGAGAATGGGTTTCCAGATTATAGATTCTTTTAAATAAGTATTAAATTGATGGTTGAGATTCATTCTTTGGGAATATCTTAATCATATTCACTAAATTGAGGACTTTGATTTAATCGATTGACAAGTCTTCACTTGCTAATCATAACGTTATCAATTAGTTGCTAACTTGGTTGCAACATTCAAGCCAAACACTTACCATGTTGTAACTCAGTACCAGCTTTGACAAATCACAATGTCACTTTTCAAGAAATTCAGAGATTGCAAAACGAACTTGTCTCTTTTTCTTGCTAGATGTTTGAGGTCGAGGTAATTTTGATTTCTATGCTTTTAATAAATGGCTGAGAGAAGTTTGCACATCTTGTTATTAGCTCATATATAGCTTTTGAGTATTTCCTTTTATTTCGGTTAGGAAGTTCCTTCAATTTTTGAATTTAATTTTATTTGTGGCTTATGACAATTTCATTTTTCGATTTTTGTATATAGTAATTAAAATAGTGCTCCTTTAGCATATATTTAGAAAGAAGGTTGAAACTGAAAACTGTGAATAGTAAACATGGCAACAAATCTCTAATTTATGGCTATGTATATGGTTTTGCCGGGTAAACTCAACCTATTTATCCAGGTTATCGGAGGCAATTCACACCTTCCCCTTACTGCTGCCTATTGATAGACCCTGGCTCTGGTCGATGCGGGTATCCATAGAGACTGCAACTAAGCACCTAATATTTTATATGAGGCTTTACAGCTTCTGCTGTTGATTGCTGGAAGCTGAGCCATAGAGAAAGGGATGCCTATGTCAGTTCCATCTGAAGTTAGGTATTCTTTTTCATTTAAGGGTTTGGAATTCATATCTTGGGATGAAGTGTCTTCTATTTGTAGAAAGTATGTTGAGTTATTGAGCAAGGAGAAATTTTAAGCTATGGTAATTAAGAAGGTCATTTTGATTTATTTTTAAATATATATCAATTTTTATTTAGCATATTTAGTTATTGTTATTGGAAGGAAATTGAATTAACAATTTTTTTATCTGTTTATTTTATGTTTTTAATTAATGATGTTAATATGAAAAAAACCTAAATATAATCATCATAATATAGAAAACACTTATGTTGCACATGCAATGCTAAAAATAGCAAGAAAAAAAATAGCAAGAAAAAGATGCAGAACATACTTCACATAGTTTTCTATAAAAGACATACAAAGAGTAGTAATACCTTTGAAGCTTTAATGCCCCCACATTGAGCTTTCATCAGAGAATGCACATACATTTAGAAGCAGAGAAGACTGGAGTTGTTGTGGAATCAAAATAGGAGATTGGTTCTAGTCGCACGAGTTGGGGGCAAAGTCTTTGCTTTCTTGCACACATTATTAGCTAGCTAATGTAAACCATCATTTCATTTGTCTTTAATATGCTCCCCCAAATACTACAATTATTCAACATAGCAGGGACTAGTTGTTATGCAACTGTTGTCCTTGTTTATTCTATCACCAAATTCCAATAGTCTAAGAAAATTGAGTAAACAATTAGATTGCTTTTAATAATTATTATATAAATAAATTATTTATGTTGTATTGGTTTTATTGCACAAGTTCAAAATAATAAATAAAGGGAAGGAAAAATAAAAGGAAGGAAAACTGATATTTTTTTTTGTTTGAAATTGGGTAAGATTAAGAGGTATGCATTACAAAATTTGGTTGAAATAGCACTATTGGAGGGTGCTAAATTTGTTTATGGATTAAAAACAACAATTTCATTAATCTAAAATTGCAATATTTTTTTTAATAAAAGCAAATAATTTGTATTATAAAAGAGGGTTGTAGCTAAGCTAAAGCAGCCAAAAGGTACGAAATTTCATTTAGTTTATGAACTTCTAGCAAAACAGAAAGTATACACATCCTTAGTGGATTCCTATCTACTACAATTAATACAAAGATGCTACCATCCTTCCATGTATAGATTCTAACATAGGAATGCAGCAAAAAAACACATTTACATTGCATAAAACCTGGTTTAATTGAGTTTCAAAGCAATATCCACCACCGCTTGAAGATATTTTTGTTTGGTGTGTTTTGATTGTTGATGCAAATTATGGATTACCTTGAAAGAGGCGTGATAACCTTCAGAAGGGCATGTATCATGTTGCACATGGCTTCCTGGATGGCTGCGATGAATTTCCCTACCAAGAGAACAAATATGTTCAAAGTGTTGATTGACTTTCCTAAGGACAATGATGAGCTCCTTGTCTCTCCTGTCTTCTCTATCATGCAATTTCTTCTCCAACTCAGTATGTGACTCCTGCAGAGTATTCAACTCTTTTTGTTGAAGCTTCAACTTACCCTTCGTAGCATCCATTTCACAATTGATACAATGATAGAGTGGTTGTTTGTGTCTGCACATGAGGAGAGATGAGCAAGAGGTGATTGAGCCATAAGAACAAAATCTATTGAGATATCGATGGGAGGGCCAAGAGTGGTAGAGAGGAGAGTAACTGGCAAGAAAATTCCAAATTGACCACAAGACCCTTCCTTCAACAAGATATAAGAGATATAATGTCCAGGGGAGAGTATCCATGTGTGCATACATGGGGAGATGAAAGATAGGGGATAAGTGTGGCGTTGAGAGCTGGAAACTCAAACTAAAACCCAGAGTCAGTAGCCTAAATATCATGCTAGCATGGACAAGAGAGCAGCCGAGAGGAACAAAGTCACCCTGAATGACGTCAAGTTGATGGTAAATCCCAAATGCAGTCAGTTGTTGAGCTTGATGGGATTTAGAAACTTGGCACACAAGAGGGATGAAGCATGTACCAAGTGGAGAGTGGTACTCGAAGGGATGATATGAGACATGTTCCAAATGCTATAATGAATTCGAGAGAATCATGAGATTCAACGTTGAGGGAGGGAGAGGTCACATCATCACCCAAAGCAATTTTTTTAACCAATCCTTTTTGAAATGTGCCTTTAGCCATTGAATTATGGTAAAAAATGCATGGAGGAAACATCATTTACCATTAGAGTGATTCGGTCCAATTGTTTGGCATTCTTGGCTAGGAATTCGACCTCTCCATTATATCATCGGAAAATATTAAGTATTCCACAGATTGAAAGTTTTTCTCTTCAACTTTTATCCCGTGGTATATTCTTAAAAGGATTGACTGAGAACTTTTACTGATATTGCATTGGTATTTTATGATCTGTTCCAAGTCACCAATGACAATAACACTCGGATATTTATTTTCTCTGATAAATTTCATCCAGATATTTACAACCAATACTTCTACTTGATTAATTGAATTGTACCTAAGACCCCAAGCAAAATTCAGAATCTGATTTCCATTGGGGCCATATATGACGTCTCCCCCGCACCTACCACCCGTAATCTAAAAGTACAATTTTAGTAAAGATTGCCTAACCAAATTCAAATGATGACAAAGTGAAAAGAAAAGTATGAAACATAAAATGTTTATCCTTATTTTATCCTTATTTATTATTATTTTGGAAGGCGTGAATTTAGCTTAAAATTTGACAACATTTAAATTGGATATTATTGCATTTAGCTTCAACTAAATGTATTTTCATTTCAATTATTTGACTAGATTGAGTAGTCGATTGAGTATTGTAATAAAGTAAGTAGACAAAGGAATGTAGTGATAAAAAATGTGAGAGTATACATAGTTTTTTCACAGACAAATATTGTTATAGTTATATTATTCAATCGACAATGTTACATATAAATATGTCAAGCTTTGGCTTAAGATAGATACACTATCTTATCCACACTAACAACTTGTTGAGAGAATAACTCAATTACACACCAAATTACAAGCTAACTAGTTGGAGAGAATATCTCATATCTATCTAGATATAATAATCTCCTAAATCATAGAATCAAACCACTCACATAAAGATTATATCTACCTCACAATGACCTATACATTACTAAACCACAACCTTATGGCATGATGAAGAATCACACACTAAATAATAAGACAAGTAAGAGTTAATAATTCCAACACCCCCTCTTAACAAGTCCTTGTCTCAATTTGTAAAGTCTTCATCAACATCTTTAACCATTTTGAAATATTCCAGGCTACGAACTCCATAAAGTTTTCACCTATACCTATGAAATGTGTAGTCTCTCAGTTGTGACCCAAGTTTCCCAACTTCATTGGACACAATTAGCACTTGCAATGTCCCATAACCATCGTAAAAACATGATGTAGAACTTCGAGGTTGTGTATCTCCCCTAAATTATTGGATAGCAATCCCCACATGCATATCTCCTAACCCCAATGAGGTATAGGTTCTTCGATCCTATGGCTTCCCAGACCATTTGAACAACCATCCACTTTGAGTTTAGCTTGAAATATTCAAAAAAGCATATGTGTTCTATCGTCATCATCATTTATTTCACAAACCAGGGATAACACTAATACACATGCAATATAACACTAATACACATTCAATAGTTACAAAAATATTTTCTACTTAAAAAAACTTAATTATATGAAACTAATACTACTACCCCCTCTCTTATGAACCAGTTTGTAAACACTCCTTAAATTCATCTATCTATAGATAGAGAGACATTAAATTCAATGAAGAAACCAATAATAATCTCTTATCTTCAAAGAAGAGTATTCTTTTCATGTTGGTACTTGCTTGCAAATAATTCTCTGCAAGCTCACTGTATTTCCCTAGAGCATGAAGACGATTTCCCTGTTTGTTTAGGTTCTAATTTCCTTGCAATTGATATCCAAATTGAATAAATGCATAGATATGACATCTATACGACTATAATTAAAGGCTCAAATGGTATGGAATTATAGAGAAATCTATTGATTGACGACTCCTCTATGATATGACATCTTCAAATACTAGTGACTCTCTTTTTCACGGCGACTAGGATCCTCCAAACTGGGCAGGAAACTCCTCCTCAATGATTCATCCTCTTGCTAGAAGATCTGTATTAAAACGTTAAAATTATATAGTGGATCCTCTAGCTACTTACACTTCTCATCTTGACCAAACACTAACTTTCACACAACTATTTCTTCACTAAGAGGCAATGTCTCTTCCTCTATACATAGGGTTTAATCTAGTAGAAAACACACCTTCAAGTTGTTCTTACTTGTTGATTAAAGTTGAGAGGTACCCAAATCATGTGCCTTCTCTCTTCAGAATGAAACCTAATTTAATATTCTTTGTAGATCATGAATAGGGCATGATTCCTTCCTATCTTTGTTTGAATTTTCCTCTCGCAACAAACTACATGCAATGAATATAATCTATAAGCGGCGACATATATGGTAAGTGACTTTAATCTATGTAATAGATTTATTTACATATAAAACAATCACACACACTCCTCCTCTCTAATGTATTGCAACAACACACAATTTTATTTTTGCAAACCAAAGGCGTGATTTGTTTGATGCCCTTTCTCAAAATACTTGTGCATCAAGAGATCTAAAAGGAAAACTTTCTAGATCTATAACATGAGGCCTTGATTTGAGTCTACAATGAAATCATTGGCTTTGATTAGGAGGAACACATAGAAATCACTAGCTTTTATTAGCAGAAACACATAGAGAACTAGTGATTCAAAGCTTCCATACTACAACGAGATCTCGTGCAGAACTCTACCACACTCTGGATACTCTCACCTATACTAATCTACTCATATCTATTCTAAGGAGGACTACATCTCACATGCTCTCATTTTCCATTTTCTTGGGTTCTCTTGTGAGGGATTTAATCCTAGACCATCTCTGATACCACCATAAAAAGATGGGAGATTATATATAGTTTCTTCACACACACAAAAAATGTTCTAAGTATAATATTCATAAAAATGTTACATATAAATATGTCAACATTTGGCATAAGATAGATAAACTATTCTTTTCCACACTAACAACTTGTTGAGAGAATATCTTAACTACACATGTAACTAGAAACTAGACCTAACAACCTCTTAAATCATAGAATCGAACCACTCACTTAGATGAAGAGTCATACATTAAACAATAAGACGAGTAGGAGTTAATAATTCCAACATGTAGTTGTCTAGGAAGATGAGTTACTTGTAACTACTTATATATTATGAAATTCATAAATAGACATGAACTTGACATTGTAACAGGGATTGGAGAGATCTCATAATAAAGGTTACTTGTTGACAGTTCCATATATACTTCTCTTCTCTCTTTCTCCTTTTATGCATGCATACTTTTATGTTGTTGTTTGCATGATACAATTTAATGAGTGTGCTAATGGTAAGCACACATACTCTATAATCCATCAAATTATAATAGATGTCTAAGACTTATGCTTCCATATTTGAAAACCTTTCCTTCAATTCAACCTTTGGATTGTTACTGTACTCATCCACCATGGCTTTTTGAGATTTCATTCTTTAAGCCAATTTCTAGATTCTACATTTTCCCATAAAAACCCCAAATAAAATTGTTATCATACTAATATTTTCTATAAAATTCCATGGATTTTCCACTAGAATAGTTCATTACAATAGATCTTACAACTTTCTACGGACTCTTTGTTATGAAGTGTTTTATTTAAGAATAAGATTTAATATTAGTAACTCAGTGCTCAAAATACTAAATAAGGTAAAACTAATACCACACCATCTAGACAATGAGCACAACATGTATGATACGACCCCAATAGGGACATTGGGTTAAATTTCCTATACCAAATCCTTAAAATAACATATTAAACTAGAGTACACACAATGTAGATAAGATGTGAATATGGAGCATAACATTCAAAGAGATAATATAGACAAGTGTCACAATAAATGATCATAGAATTGGATAACCTCCTCCAAATAACCCTAATACATTCATTATTTGAATCACATGTTCATGTCTTTGTAATGACTACATTAACCTCTATATATACGTATTCTAACATATTGCACATGTGTTCCCTTTTGTTAGCGATATTTTTGGTAAGGGGGGGGTAAAATGTGAAGGAAGGGGTAAACAACCCACTTGTCCTAAGTTCGGGACGCAAATGCGTCTGTGTTTAATTGGAAATCAATTCTGGATGGCAGTATTTCGCGTGCCCAAATCAACGGTGCGCATCGGATTCCGAAGACCCCCCTCCTTTCTACCTTTAAGCGGAGGGGGGGGCGTCCAGAATCGGGGGTGCACCTTTTCAACGGTCGNAGAAACAGGGGCGCATCTTCCCAACGGCCGAGATCAAAGCGCCCGGATCAACGACGCTCAGGCGATCCAATCCTTCTCAACTGCTCTGTTTTAAATCAACGTGGGTCCTTCTCTCCGGTTGCCATGTGTCTCCCCATCTCCACTCTTTTAGTCCATCTCATCATCCACTCACCACCTGCCACGTGTTCTTCTCCCTTCCACGTTAGCCTCCCACTAAGAGTGTGTCCATTATGTCTCATCTCCTGTCCCCTCTGCTTTTTGCTTCCGCAATGTGTCTCCCCCTGTAACCTCTCTCACACCTCATCACTTCTTACCTCACCCTCACAATGTTGGCGCCACCACTCCTATTATGCGCCATATCCTTCGCGCTGGCCAGAACGACTTTTCATCAGGTAGTTCAGTTAATCCAGGTGGCAGCGCAAGGGGTCGTCCACGTCCCAAAGGTGTCGAGTTGGCCGGACCATCCTCAATGCCAATGAAGCAGTTATTCAGGTAGTTGGTGGTGGTTAGACATCGCCTCCGCCATAATGGGAAAGTCCAGAAACGAATTAAAGGCACGTTGGTTCACCCACAGAACTATCAGGGATTCGATTGTGTCTGCCATAAGTTGCACGATCATTCAGAGATGGCAGCTGCAGATTGTCAGAAGCCATGCAGACACAATGTGTTTAATGCAGCATCTCGATCTTGTTGTTGTTATTGTTTTGAGTATATGTAGGCATTTTCGCCATTTTTGTATCTATCGATGGTTGAGCAGAGCTCCCGGTTGTAAAGTTTTAACAAAGCACTGTTAATCTTATTATGTATGGACTTTTGAGACTTCTTGCCTTATGAATGGCAGTTTCTTTCATGCCTTTGTTTACAGTGTGTTAGAGCAACTTGGAATTGGAGGATCCAGTCGAGCTGTAGCTGTTATAGGATGATGTTGTAATGGATCACTGTAACAGTTGCACTGTCTCTAATCGGTTCTTGTGATTTTCCCAGCACTGAGTGATTTGGAATTGGAGGATCCAATCAAGTCCACTTTCATTTTCTTGAGACCCTAAACCAAGTGGATCTTTCACTTAGAGTCTTTCTTCTGCAAACTGCTGAAATCTTGTTGCCCAAAGTTGTTTGTTCACCTTTCTTACTAAGTCTTCCACCTGTTAATCTTTTAATTAACCCACTGGATGATGTTAGGTCAAGACCTCCTTTGTTTCTTACGTACCAGACCCAGTCCCTGAGTTAGAGTGATATCTCCCTGAGTCTCTACCCATCTGATCATCTATTAAAAAAATCGTGACATAAAATTGATAGGTGTCAGGCTCTGCTCCTGCAAGCAATCCAGGAGTGACTTCCGACGCTAACATTTATGGCGCTGTTGCCGGGGACGAAGTTGAATATTTTCCCTGGGATTGAACGACAATGATCATCTGATTCTGAAGGTGCATCAGACATCAGAATTATCAAGATTGCTACTGTGCACCTGGTGACTCCATTGTGACGACTCCGCTGGGGAAAACCTGCTCTATTAATTGTGGCTTTCAGAGGCAGACACATGCGATCTCACCCACAGCTGCCTCTAGCTACACCTGAAGCTGACCCAGAGGTGGTTCTCAAAAGAGGAAAGAGCTTTGCAGAAGAAGTTTCCATCGCTGAAGCAGGTAATCTGCCATCTCCTTCTGTGAGAACTCCTTTTTCTCCTCCTCAGTTTCTTAATAGACCTCCTCCAGAGGTTTCTCGTTTCTTAAATTTTGGGAGTGTTCCTGCTGAATTCTCCCGTCCTGGTCTGGGATTGGAGGGAGAAATTCTTGTCACTCCCCTCTCCTCCGAAGCTGTTCCTTGGCGTAGACCCCAGACTACAAAAGATTTCCCCACTCCTGCACAAGGGGGAGCACCTGCTGACTTGAGCTCGTTAGCCTTCTCCTTGAATCCTCTCTTGTTTCCCACTCCACTTCGAGACTCATTCCCAGTAGCCCCTTCGTGAAATCCATCTCCTCCAAGTTCTCCTCCACCTAATATTCCTATGGATGGCGCTAATCCCCCTCTGAATAGAATGGACACCATAGTCGCTGCGAGATATGCTCCCTTAATCCTACCCCATCCTATGAATCCTCTCCCTACTGGAGACTATTTGAAATACATGCCCAAGTTCACTGGAGAAGGGGACATAACTGCAGAAGAGCACTTGGCTACTTTCTATAGGTATGCAGAAAACCTAAACATTGAAAATGAAGATGTCTGGATGAGAGTCTTCATCCAAATCCTGGATGGCAAGGTGAGAAAGTGGTTTAGAGGATTGGCCCCCCGATCTATTGCTGGAATTGAAGCCCTAGATAATGTTTTCTTGAGGCAGTGGGGAGATAGGAAGGATTACATGTATTACATGACAGAGTTTGGGTCTCTGAAGAAAGAGGAAGGAGAATCTGTCTCTGACTTCTCGAAAAGATTCAATAAGATGTATAACAAGATTCCTACAGAGATAAAACCCTCAGAAGCCTCTGCCCAAATTCCTATGCTGGTGCATTTGACCTTGATTTCTGCCTTTTATTAAGAGAAAGAAGAGCCACCTCCTTAGCTCAAATGCAAGATGCGGACATAGAAGTGGAATCCAACATATTAGCAGCTGATAGACTGAGGAACAAGGCCGATGAAGACAGAAGAAAGGGAAGATCCGAAGCCTCAAATTCTGGCCCATCGTTGCCCCACACTCAAGTGGATGAACTGACCAGGATGATGAAGTTTCTGTCTGAAGAGATGGAGAGACTGAAGGTGGAAAGGAAGAAAATGAACAAGGGCCCTCAGAGCACCGAAAACAAAGGAGGTTTCAGGAGGCCAAACAATATCACTCCCCCGACTATGCCTAGAGAAAAGAGAAGAGACAGAGAAGACCAAAGAATTCAGCCCCCCTTTCAGAACAATTTTGTGGCCGAAGATGAAGAAGGGGAAACAGACGAGCTTGAGCCAAAGATCCATTACTTCAGAGAGACTCCCCCTTTCCCTCATTTGACTCAATCAGCATACGAGGAGTCTCTCATGAACAGTCAGCTAAATGAATTGAGCAAAGGAGACAAGGCTGGCGGCAGTCGAGGCAGGTATAAACTGAGGTCCGACAAAAAGACAGCAACACCTGATATTCCTGAGCTGTCCACTAGGACAGAGAAACCTGCTAATGAAGTAGCAGACGCTCACAGAGGTAAGAAGGCTCAACCCCTCTCTCCCATTGTCCACAATCATGTTCCTGAAATAAGATAAATCCCAAAGCTTACATCTTCTTTTAATTTCGAGCATGAAATTCAAAAGATCAGAATCCCTATGCCCCTCACCGAGTTAATTAAACATGAAGAATTTAAAAAATGCTTCTCTGATCTTTTACATTCTGAAGCCTCATGCCTTCTCGTGGACTCCATAAATCTCCAATATGAAAAGCCAGCAGTTTTCCTAGGTCCCATGGTAGAAGATAGAGATGATTCATCCCCTCCCTTCTACACATCCCTGAACATACATGATAAAGTGCTGCACAACTGCTTGATGGATTCAGGGGATTCTCACAACCTCATGCCCAAAACTGTCATGGAAGAGTTAGGACTAGAAGTCACCCGAGCCTATCATGACCTCTATTCTTTTGACTCCAGGAGAGTTCAGTGTCTCAGAGTTATTAAAGACCTGGTTGTGACCTTGTTTCAACTGCCCATGAAAAGTCTGGTCATGGATATTGTAGTGGCCGATGTTCCTCCCAAGTTCGGTATGTTGTTGTCAAGATCTTGGATAAAAAGACTGGGGGGAACCTTGCAGATGGACCTCACATATGCTACCATCCCAGTGTTCGGAGGGGAGCATAGAAGACTATACAGGGAAGCCCAGTTGGCCTACATAATCAGTGACGAAGCCAACCCTAACAATCATCCCATCTTTGCCTTGGACACTGATGTAGGTTCCAGTCTACTACAGCTCACCCATGCCCCCGAGCCTCCTTTGAAACTCAGAAAGCAACCCACTGCTTCCCATGAATTTCCTCCCTCCATCACCCCAATTTGGAAAATGTTCTTTGATGGAGCCTGTTCCCGAGAAGGCGCTGGGGCTGGGGTGGCTTTCGTGTCACCTGCTCAGGAGACCATATCCCTGTCATATAAGATGGAATTCAAAACCACTAACAATGTGGCAGAGTATGAAGCTCTTATCCTAGGATTAAGAGCCGTAAGGGAAATGGGAATTCAAGAGGTAGCAGTGTTCGGAGATGCAGAATTGGTAGTCCAACAAATCAGAAACGCTTATTAGGCCAAGCATCCTCGACTCAGGAGTTACAGAAATGAGGTATGGGACCTAATTGACAGTTTCTTCTTAGCATTTAACATTTCTTTTATCCCAAGAGAGGAGAACACAGTGGCAGATTCCTTGGCTACATCAGCAAGTAATTTCAAAGTACCCTTGCCGCCCAAATTTAGCTATGATGTAGAAGTAAAATACATGCCCTCCATACCTGACAATGTCAAGCATTGGAAGGTGTTTGAGGATGATCTTGAGATCAAGAAATTCTTGGAGACTATCGAAGAGTTTTCAGAGCTGCATATCGATCAAGATTTCGTCTCTGAGGAAAGGTTGGATGGGGGTGAGTTGCTGAGTAAAATAGCAAAGCATGACATTATTCAGTTGCCTAGCAATCACATTCCAAGGGGAATAGTCCCATTAGAAAGATTATTTGATGGGAATGATGTAGCAGTAAAGGGGAGAGTTTCAGGTGATGATGCTGACATGGCTAAGTGCAACATTCACACACCAGAGGAGCCTAAGTTTGTCAAGCTATCAAAGAGTTTGACCAAGGAGTAGAGGGTTGAATATACTGAGTTGCTGAGAGANNNNAGATAAATCCCATGTTGCTACCTATCATGGAGAAAGAGGTGAAGAAGCTGCTAGATGCCCAAATCATTGTCCCCTTGAGATATTCCGATTGGGTGGCCAATTTGGTTTTGGTAAGAAACAAGAGTGGGGAAATCAGACTCTGTGTTGATTTTAGGAACCTGAACAGAAGCTCAAGGAAAGACAATTATCCCCTGCCCAACATGCAACACATATTGCAGAAGGTCACTGGAGCATCTAGAATATCCATGATTGATGGCTTTTCTGGTTACAATCAGATATCAGTCATGCCTGAGGACAAGGAAAAAACGGCTTTCACCACTCCTTGGGGCACATTCATGTATGCAAAAATGCCTTTCGGATTGATGAATGCAAGGGCAACATTTCAGTGAGCCATGGACATAGCCTTCATCGGGGAAAAGGACCAGTTTGTGGTAATTTATCTGGAT